>CM053783.1:339930661-340158161 GCA_028749045.1 Cupressus sempervirens | reverse complement strand
CTTTTCCAACCTTTTTGATGAGCCATAGGGTTGTAGACACCATGTGCTTAATTGATGCACTAACCTCCATGTTCTTGACACATGAGAAATAGAAAAGTGCATTAATTCTCATGCAAGCTTATAACTCCAATTCACTTTTTATATAATCTCCATTTAAATATTTATAACTTTCATTTTAACTTTATAACTTTTATTATAATTATTTATTTATTACTTTATTATTATTTTATTATTATTAATAATTTTAATTTTCTAATTTTCTTTTATTTAATTCATTTTCCTCAATAATTCACATTTAATTAATTACAATCAAAATATCAAATAACATGATATTTTATATTAATTTTCTCAAATAATTAATTTATTAATTAAATCCATTTATTAAGACTTAATTAATAGACAATTCAAACCCATCATAGAGAAAATCACTCAAAATCAGTCTAAAGGGTTAAAAATCACGAATCATGTCATCTGACACATTCGGTGGGTAAAATATTCAGATACTTGTCCTACCTCACTAGGACAATTGGTTTAAAGGTTTGGGATTTGGACTTGAGAATTTATCTCCCTTCTCTTATCATTGAGATAGTATAATAGGGTACGCTCATCCTGGCAATTTAGAAAAGTCGATACCTGGTACCTGCAACCTATAGAAAAACCATGCATGTACATACAATATATATATATAATGCTAAGCTAAACAGACAATGGCAAGAAGTGGTGCATCGTGTAGATCCCGACTAAGCAGGTGACTACGACTCCCTTCCTTAACCACATCAGAAACACAATACAATAAGAAAACACACACACCATACACATGCAAGTATGGGGTAAGTATCCATAATAAAATACATAAGATAATAAACCAACCATCTAATCATCAATAATAATTGAAAATAGTATAATGATCATCATGCATGCATGAAATGTAAAATCTAATGATCTCATCATATAATCACTGAATCCATAACATAATGTCTGATAATGTCAAAACAATACCACTAATCCATCAACATAAACTAGTCTATCATAGTCTGATAATATTAACAATGTCCAAGAAAGGGTAGGCACTACAGTTTATTTTAAGAGGTTGATGATACCTACATTATTTTATGATTATATGTTGATGATATGATTGTAGTGGTGTAACATGAATCACATTAAGGGATTAAAATAATAGTTAACACACTTATTTTCTATGAAGTATTTGGGGGCAACATTGCAAATCCTTGGTAAGAAAATTTGCAAAGATAAGAAAAATAGAAAATCGGCATTATCTGAGGCTAATTATATTGAGAAGGTGTTGTAGTGTTTATGTATGGAGAATGAAAAATATGTCAACACACCTTTTCCTACCATTTGGAATTGACCTAGGAGATGTTTCCAAAGACACAAAAAGAGGAGGATAATAGGTCCAAGGTACCTTATGCTTCAATTGTAGGGAGCTTAATATATTCCATGGTGTATACTAGGCCAAATATTGCACATGCAGTCAGAGTTGCTAGCAGGTGTACGAGTCATCCTAGGATTGAGCATTGGAATCTAGTCAAATGGATTCTCATATATTTGAGAGGAACATACAATAAATGGTTATGTTTTGGGGGCTTTACTATAGATTTATAGGGATATGTTGACTTAGATTTGGCAGTGGATCTAGATACCGGGAGGAGTACTATAGGATATGTATTTAATGTTGGTGGGACAATAGTGGATTGTATTTCTTAGCTACAAAGGTGAATGATTTATCCACTTAAGAGGTAGAGTATGTTACATTACTACAAAGGTGGCCAAGGAGATAATATGTCTTCAATTATTCATAGAAGAATTAGGAAATCCATCGACTTATCTTTATATAGATAGCCAAAGTGTCATTCATCTTGCCAAGAATTCTTCTTTGCACTCAAAGACAAAACACATATAGTTGTGGTACCATTTCATTCAGTCAATTTTGGATGATGCACACTTAAAGTTGGAGAAGATAGATGTGTTTGCAAAGATAGTGACAAGGGAGAAGTTAAAATCTTCTTTAACATTAATTGGTCTTCTAAACTAAACAAAATAAAAATAATAATAGAGTTTAGAGTGGTTTGGTCAAGTGGGAACCTCAAGCAGTAGCACTTGCTACAAGACAAGTCTCCAAGTGGGACATTGTTGTTTAGTGTGAAGAATGATCAATTTGCAAGTGGGAGATTGTTAGCTTATGGTGACTGATTAGGTAGTTATTATACACTATCCATGTATCCTCGCTAGGGTTTCCCAACCCTAAGGGAAAAAAATTGGCCCTATTTTTTATGGGGCTGACATGTTGTAACCAACTTATTCTAGTCTTATTTTTGTAAACTGCAAAGTTTTTGTATAAAATAGCTTAGGGTTAGGGATTTTATGTAGTGATGATGATTCAGTAGCTTCTTATTGTAGTATTGGATTACAAATTGTAATCAGTGGATGATAAGATTATTGGACTTTCTATTTGGTGGATATAGCCCAGGGATTGGGTGAACTATGTTAATTCTTTGTGTCTTGTTTTCTCTTTTGTGTGCTTCAAATATTAGTTAAATTTACATGTAATTTTAATTTCTTTCTTGCTAATCCTAATATCACTAACCAAAGCCCCAGAGAAATTTTAACAACTTAATAATATCTAAAACTTCTCAAACAAAATCTATCTCAAGCACCTAATAAATAGGGCATACAATACATGAAATCAATAAATCATAATAGAATGCTAGAAGAAAACACCCAAAAGAATTTTCTCAAATCTCAAGCCTCACAATGAGTCTATGGGCTAAAAATAACACATTCCATCCACCTACCATAACATCGTAGTAACTTTCTCTTGAATGTATGAATTCTTATTTGGATTGATTATGTCTACTTGAACATATCTTTTGAGGTATCACAACACATGATTTGTTAGTCAACAAGTACAACTTACCCTAATAACTCATTTATTTGTCCAAACATTGCCTTTAAAGTTATTAACAAAACTTTTATATATTGTAAAATTTTACATGAGATGCTAATAGGCCTTATTAATTAAAATTCTAGATCTTGAAGAGGCCTATGTAAACATGTCATCTTTGTTGGTGTTGGCTATTAGGACGTAGTTTGTAGTGCCTACCCCTAGTTTGTATTTTTGTTATATTGTCAAATTCTTTTAAAACATCTTTTATGGTTATATGTTATGATTTAGTGGTACTTGGTTACCCTATTTGATTGATGTTATTGCATACTTATTTATTTAATGAGCTACTTGATACTCAATTATTTCATGTGTTCATGGTTATTCTTTTGATGATGATGCTTTGTATGTTTCATAAAGTGATTTTAGTGGTTTCATGATGATAGTTAGATTGATGATGTATATACATTTTTTATGGTTACTTAGCCCATAATTGCATGTGTATGGTGTACATGTATGTTTTACTTTGTGTTTGATGTTTCTAATGTGGTTGAGGGAGGGATTCATAGTCACCTGCTAGTCAGGATATACATGACGTATCACTCCCTGCCATTGCATGTTTAGTTTAGATTTATATGCATATGTACATGTTCAACTTTTATGCACATTTCAGATACCATGCATCAACTTCCCTAAATTGCTAGGTTGAGTGTGCCTTATCACAATATATCAATGGTAAAGAGGGGAGATAATTCTCGAGTCCAAATCCTAAACCTAAGCCAAATGTCCTAAAATATAGGACAAGTATTTGAGTTATTTACCTTTCTAAAATCGTCAAGTGATGTGAATTCAAGATTTTGACCGTTAAGTTTGAATTTGCACTTTATCTTTTAGATGGGTTCTCTTATTTAGTTTGTGTGTATGTTGTGATTTTTAGTTATAATAAATCAAAGAAAGATATTATTAAATGATTTAATTTAATGAAAATTTTATAAAGAAAAATCAAATTTTAATTATATTTAATTAGTTGAGAAATTTATTAAATAGAAGAAATAAATTTGAAGATTTATTTTATAGGAATTTTTTTAAATTATTTAAAAAATTAATTAAAAATTTATTTATTTATTTTGAAAATTAAATAAATAAATAAATACTAATTATTTTCTTATATGTGAGTTTTTAATATTAATTCTTTAAAAAAAAAGCTCTGAGTGGGTTATAACATGTTATATATTTATTAATGCAAGTGGAGTTATAAGTTAATAAATTTATATTTGTGATGTAGATGTATTTTAAGATGAGTTATAGTTGAATTAACTATATAATTGTCTATTATGAATATTTAAATATTATGATTTGATTGTAAATAGTTTAATTATAATTATAATTTCAAGTTTGACTTATCTCAAGTTGCATTGTGAATTAAAGGAAAAATAAATATTAATATTAGACTTAAATAGAAGTCAAATTAATATTTTAGAAATGAAATTGATATTAAAAATTAATCTAATAATATGTATTTATGTTATTAATTAAATCATTCACGATTTGAGATTATTTAAATTCATAACATGATAATATTGCATTATTGATAACCTTTATCCAACTAGATATGATCATGAAATGAAAACTTGAATTTGATGCAAACCAATTTTTATGGATTTATAATTAAAATAAAAATTAAAAATTAAAAAAAATTAAATGTCTAATTAACTACACTTATTTTATATACTTGTTGAGGTTTTGTATTTTGTCTTGTGATGAGTTTTTGGGGAAACCTAGTAGTTCGGCCAAATATGATTGTTTAATAGAGGCTTGGGAAGTGATGGTTTTATGATGTTGTTATGTGATGTTATTTTGTCACAATTATTTTATTCCCAATGAATGTGCTTTGATACCACTATGATGTAGTAGGTTTTAGGTGCTCTTTTCTCCACTCCACCATGTAGTTTTCGGGGTTAAGTCAATCCTCCTATGACTTTTAGGCTAGGACCTCTCCAAGATTCTTACCTAGATTCTTCCTTTCCTAGAGACAAGAACCCTTGTATATCAAACCTATTCCTAGGTCTTCCAAGGTATCTTGATACCTTGCTTGCACCCCCACACCTCTTTTGTAGGATCTTTTCAACCTACAAGGTGTCCAACACCTCCCAATATCCTTCTATGAACTTCTTTTTTTATTCCCCCAATTGGTTTTCACCATTTACCTATGTTGTCCATGCAATCAACCATTTAGGCCTAGTAAGCCTAGTAGAATTAGACCTCCAAACACTAAGAGTGCAGAATTACTCAAATTTGGTCTAAGAAAGATACCAAATAAATTTGATATTTGGACACCTTTTTGGATATACCACCAATTTATGGATTTTCTCATTTGGGTTCCATACAGAAGTGGCTCAACCCCAAAACCCTCCTTCTTAGGCTTAAATATAGGCTTAATTCTTTCTCCACTTAGTTTGATAGTGAAAAATCCCAATAGAAACCCAAAACTAGGCTCAAACCTTCCTAATAGACTTACATTATTCCCTTAAGATGCCAAATCATGTACTTCAAGTTACAAGGTTCTCCTATCCATCATTTTCCTTCTCTAAATGGCTCAACAATCCAATTATTCAGCCATCAATCACCATTTTAGCATCACAAACACCAAAGGAAGGTTGGAGCTTCTTACTACACACATATTACATCCAACCCTAGCCATCCATGAAGCCATCATTAGGTAGAGGCCGTGAATTGCAAGGATTCCATTAAATGGCTTCAAACCCTTACTTACCTAGAACTTGCAAAATAAAAAAAATGGATTCAAACAACACAATAAACTATTGTATTGAATAAAATGAATAGTATGATCATGTGATAGAAATCCAAGAACTGGATTCAATCACTTCATCACACAAACAAAAAATTTACATGGAAATGTATGGATCAACACTATAGAAAACACAAGAAATTGCTCCAAAACTTGCCTTCTTGATTCCAACCCAAAAATATGGTTATCCCCAACATATATACACTGTTCCAATTTTTTTGTTCATTTCTCAACCAAATTTATTACCTAGTTAGGTGTTCTTGTCATGTATTTTCCATTTTGCAAGAACTACTAAATGTGCAAAAATTGCAAAGTTACAATTGTGCAACTTTGGAGAAACTTTTTGCACTCTTGTGCATTCTAACTCCTAATGTACATGAAATGATCCCAAATGATGCCTATGGACTAAAGATGACCAAAAATGGTCAAAATTTTCCTTGGATCAAACTTTGACCGAGCATTAACTATGTTTGATTAATCAAAACTATCTTAGGCAAACAAGTCGTAGATGGTCTTTAGGTCCCTAAAAGAGTTCACCAACCTAACACACTTTACTTATAGCTTTTTTAGGCTTAACCTACCCAGGTTTGTTTCCCTATGAGTTTATTACAAACCAAAATTTCCAATTCCCTATTTTGACCCCCTTACCTATCTTGTGCTCCTGGGGTACAAAATAACTCATGTCTCGTGAATTGTCAGATCTATAATAGTCTTTCCATGCTTTATGATGTTCAACTCACTCATCCAAGTAGCTTCAACTTTAAGAAAACCCTCCCATGTAACTAAGTAGTCCTTGTAGACTCCTTTTATAATCTTCTTTAGTACATCAGTGTCTAGTATCTTCCCAAGTTGCATTGGTTGAGGAGTGGTTAGATCAATAACCCAATCATTTGGAAATGTTTTTTTCTATTTTGGTATCAACATCTAGAAGTGTTCCTTTGTATGCATATAGAGCACACACATTGAATATAGGGGAGATACCCAAATTAGGTGGTAGTTCCAACTCATAGGCATTTGTGCCATACTTGTGTAATAACTTGAGTGTAATAACTTGAGTGGTCCTATATTAGTTGGTTGACCCTTAGGTATCCTTTATTTTCCAAGATAAGCTATGACCTAATCTCCTACTTTGAACTTGACTTCTCTTCTTGATTTTTCTACTCTTTCTTTATACTTGTTAGCACTCCTTTGGAGAGCTTGCTTTACCTGATCATGTATGTCATTTATATGATATACAAAGTTTTCTCCTAAATCACTCCTCTTCTCCATGTCTTTGAAATATCTTAATTCAAGTACTTCTCTTTGATGATATCCATAAACTATCTCAAAAGGGCTTCTACTAGTGCTCCTATTCACTAAGTCGTTATAGGAATATTATGCTTGCCCAATGATCAGATCCCAAACTTGTCCATGATTCTTATCCTCAATAGATTTCCAAGTGACCTATTCACTACCTCAATTTGACCATATGCTTATGGATGGTAGGATGAATAAAATGCAAGGTTGGTTCCAAGCTTCTTCCATAATTCTCTCTAGAAATGGCCAACAAACTTTGAATCCCTGTCACTCACAATTCTCAATCAAAAACCATGAATTCTGAAGATTTCTTTGAAGAATAGTCATGTAATGTAGGAAGCATAACTGGTGCTCTTACATGGAATGAAAGGAGCCATTTTACTAAACCTATCCACCACAACATATGCACTATCATATCCCCTTATAGTTTTAGGTAGGCCTAATATAAATTCCATACTAAGGCATTCCCAAGGCCTAGATGGTATGGTGAGAGGTTGATAGAGCCTAGCATTAGATGATGTTCTTTTCCCCTTTTATCCCACACTATTTGACAAAGTGTCTAACATTTTCATACATTTTCGGCCAAAAGTAGGTCCTCTTTACCCACTCCAATGTCTTTTCATATCCAAAGTGTCCTCCTAGACTACCTTGGTGCTTTTCCTTGATAGAGTTGGCTCTCATAGACCCTTGAGGTATGAAAAATTGTGATTCCTTGAATAGTGATCCATCCTACAACAAATAGTCAACATAATCCTTATGGAAAGCATTTGAAAAATCAGAGCAAACCTTGTAAGCCTCTGCAAAATATTTGTCAATAGCATATTGGTCCTTCAATGCTTCTAATCCCACACTCTGTAGTTGGACTTCTTGAATTGCCAAAACTCTCATACTCAGGGCATCAGCTAACTTTCTTGAGGTTCCCTTCTTATGTTTTGTGGTGAAAGTATAGGCTTGTAAGTACTCAACCCATTTAAGGTGTTTTTGCTTTAGCTTATCGTTCCTATTGAGAAAAATTAAGGCATGGTTATCAGTATAGACTATGAACTCTTTTAGAAGGAGATAATGTCTCAATTTCTTTAGTGCATGTACCAAAGTATACAACTCTAGTTCATATGTAGAATACCTTTGTTTGGCCTCATTAAGCTTCTCTAAAAAAGAATGCAATAGGATGGTCTTCCTAACTCAATATTGCTCCTATGGTCAAATTGCTAGCATCACACTCAACTATAAATGATTAATGGAAATTGCTAGCATCATCAAATTTTCTTGGTGTAGTTTGTTTAAGACCATGTCCAAATGATTCAAATTCTCCTCCTTGGACCTAATAAAGATTAGGATGTCATCAAGGTAAACAATTAAAAATGTGTCAATAAACTTTACCAATACTTAGCTCATTCATTAACCTCATAAAGGTGATAGGTGCATTTTTTAATCCAAATGGCATCACCAACCATTCATACAAACCCCCATTGATCTTAAAGGTTTTCTTCCATTCATCTCCAAGCCTAGCCCTTATTTGATGATAACCTAATATCAAGTCAATCATTGAAAACTAACATGCTCCACCCAAATAATCCATCAAATCCTCTATCCTTGTAATGGGAAACCTATACCTTATAGTAATTTTATTGATGGCTTTCGAATTAGTGCATATCCTCCACTTTCCATCCTTTTTAGGGGCTAATATTATGGGCACAACACAAGGGCTTAAACTTTTCTTGATTAACCCTTTGTTCATCAATTCTTGTACTTGTTTCCCTATCTTTGTATTTTAAGTAGGAGTCATCTTGTATGTTTCTTTGTTGGGTAGGGTAGACCCTGGTATGAGTTCTATATGATGAATTTTGTCCCTCATAGGTGGAAAACTATCTGGGATTTCACTAACCACTATGTCTTGGTACTAGTCTAATAGCTTCTATAATAGGCAATTTAGTGACTTTGTCTTTCTTGGGCTCTTCCTTTGGTTTTAAGATTGTGGTAAACCCTTCTTGGATTGGTTTAGTCTTAAAGACTTGAAGGAATTATTTGCCACTCAATAACATAGTACTAGAACCTATGGCTTTCTCATCTACCACATTAAGTAATGGATCCATATGAGACTTCTTGCCTAGTTTGGTAATGACATAAGAATTATTTTCTCCATCATGTATTGCTTTGACATCATATTTTCATGGGTATCCTAGAAGGAGATGGAAAGTAGCCATATGTAATATATCACAAAGGACCTTTTCCTTATAGTCTCCAATCTTGAACTCTACAGAGGCTTTCTCATCCACTAACACATGTTGACCCTTAGCATGAGGTAATCTTTTCAACCTAAGCTTTTCTACCATTTCAAGTGACACATTTTTTTTAGTGGAACTAGAATCCACTATGATTTTACATACCTTTTCATGATATTTGCATGTAGTTCTAAATAAGGTCTTCCTCTATGGTGGTTTTTGGAGTTGGGGAACTTTCAACAATGTCCTCCTTAGCATCAAGTTTTCTCCTTCTTGTACTAGTCCAAATTTTCCCATAGGTGAGGTAACACTACTAGCCTCATCTTCTTGCACAAAATAAATTATCCTTTCCATGGTTTGTGAAGAGTTCCTTTTAGTACATTTTCCCATATTGTGTTATATTTGGCCACAATGATAACATTTCCAAGTGAACAATTCAGTTCCTCCTCTTTCATACCCACCAAATCTATCTCTTAAAGGGCTTCTACCCCTGTAGTTACCCCTACTACATCTCACGCTACTTTCTCCAGTTCCCTTAGGTGCCACATTCTCCTTGTTGCCACTATTAAACTATCCTCTACGAAAGTATCCTCTTCCTCTAAATCCCCTCTTATTCTTTCCCCTTGCATTATGTCCCCTTTCCTCTTCAACTTTTCCTCTACTCTCAAGGCCAATTGAAAACATTTATTTACTGAGTCAGGGGTCATGATAGTAATTTCATCCTAAATGTTGGTCCTTAAGCCATTCAAATATTTGGCCAACTTCTGAGGTTCACTTTCTTGCTTCTTAGATCTCAGACTAATCTTATGGAATTCCTTAATGTAGCCACTCACATCAAGGTCTTTTTTCTTGATAGTTTACAACTTCTTGTACATTTTTACCTCATAATCACTAGGAATAAGTTATTCTTTCATTTTGATCACCATTCTTTCCCATGAATTGATCTTATTCTTACCTTGTTGGATTCTTTCTTCTTGCATCACATTCCACCATATTAGGGTTACTCCCTTCAATCTTGCCTTGGAAACACTCACCCTCTTGTCTTAATCCACTTCCTTAAGATCAAAGTGGCTATTCAATGCATCAATCTAATCCAATAGGTATTCACCATTCAAACTCCCACAGTAAGTAGGTAAACCATCAAAATGATCTCTATTTAGGGACTTTAGGGAATTTAAGAACATCTTGTGTTCCTTATCAGCTTGAGCTATTGCAGAGGTGGTAGAAGTACCTTCTTCCCCTTACTGTTCTTCCTCTTCTTCTCCATTAGTTAGGTCACCCCATTTAGTGAGTTTAACCTTACCTTTTTCTTTAGGTTTCTCACTCTTTATTTCTTATTTTTGAGTGTCCAACATTTCTTGGACTATCTTCTTGATAGCATCCATATTCAAGGCCTTTGGAGCCATGCTTTCTACCTCTATTTCTCCTACAAACACTGACTCTTTCGTGTCTAACATACACTTTACTAATTCCATGCTTAATACCACTATGATGTAGTAGGATTTAGGTGCTCTTTTCTCCACTCCACCATGGAGTTGTCAAGGTTAAGTCAATCTTCTTAGGATTGCAAGGCTAGGACCTCTCCAATATTTATACCTAGATTCTTCCTCTCCTAGAGACAAGAACCTTTGTATCTCAACCCTTATCTCAAACCTATTCCTAGGTCTTCCAAGGTATCTTAATACCTTTCTTGCACCACCACACCACTGTTGTAGGATCTTCTCAACCTACAAGGTGTCCAACATCTCAATATCCTTCTATGAACATCTTTTTTCATTCCCCCAATTAGGTTTCACCATTTACATGTGCTTTCCAACAAATCAACCATTAAGGCCTAATAGACCTAATAGAATTAGGCCTCCTAACACTGAGAGTGTAGAATTACTCGAATTTGGTATTAGCAAGATACCAAATAAATTTGATATTTGGATACCCTTTTGCATTTACTATTAGATTATGGAGTTTCTCATCTGGGTTCAGATGGAAGTGGCTAAACCCCAAAACCCTCCTTCTTAGGCTTAAATATAGGGTTAATTCTTTGTCCACTTAGTCTCATAGTGAAAAATCCTCATAGAAACCCAAAACTAGGCTCAATAATTCCTAATAAACTTACACTTTTTCTTAAAGGTTCCAAACCATGTACTTCAACTTACAAGGTTGTCCTATCCATCCTTTTCCTTATCTAAATGGCTCAACAATCCAATTGCTTAGCCACCAATCACCATTTTGGCATCATAACCATGGAAGAAATGTTGGAGCTTCTTACTATAGACATATTATACCCATTCCCATCCATCCACAAAGCCATCATCAGGTAGAGGCCTTGAATTGCTAGGAATCCATTGAATGACTTCAAAGCCTTACTTATCTAGAACTTACAAAATGAAGAAAATGGATTCAAACAACAAAACTAAACTATTGTATTGAATAAAATGAAAAATATCAACATGTGAGATTAGTCCAAGAACTGGATTCAATCACTTCATCAAACAAACCAAAAATCTACTTGGAAATGTACATATCGATATTCCACAAAACACAAGAAATCGCTCCAAAACTTTCCTTCTTGATTCCAACCCAAAAATATGCTGATCTCCAACATATATAAACTCTTCCAAGTTATTTGGTTAGTGATAAACCAAATTTATTACCTAATTGGTCATTCTTTTAATGTTTTTTTCCCATTTGGTAAGATTTGTTAAATGTGCAAAAATTGCAAAGATGTAATTATGCAACTTTTCGGAAACTTTTTGCACTCTTGTGCATTCTGACTCATGATGTGCATGAAATGATACCAAATCATGCCTATGGACTAAAGATGACCAAAAATGGTCAAATTTTTCCTTGGTTCAAAACTTGACCAAGCATTGACTATGTTTAACCAATCAAGACTATCCTAGGCAAACAAGTCCTAGATGGTCTTTAAGTCCTCAAAAGGGGTCACCAACCCAACACACTTTACTTCTAGCTTATTTAGGCTCAACTTATCCAGATTTGATGCCCTATGATTTTATTACAAACAAAAATTTCCAATTCCCTACTTTGACCCCCTTACCTATCTTGTGTTCCTACACTAATTTATTCCTAATGAATGTACTATATCTACGTGCTTGTATCATGAGATTGAGTTCATTTTTTTAATCTCATGTATCATTATTTTCTTGGTGTAACCGATGAGTTATTCAATTAGTTTTCTATTTGTGCTTTCCATTTTCTTATATTGGACTAAGGTGAATATTATGATTTATTTATTGGTGCTTTCCAATTGTTTGTATAGGACTAAGGTGAAGATTGTGATTTATCTATTGGTTCTTTCTAGTTTCTTGTATAGGATTGAGGTGAATATTGTGATTTTATGAGATATATTTTTGTGAGCTTAGGGTAGGTTATCTATATGTATGTTGGTAAGTAGCTTGCAATGGAGGTCGGAGCCCTAAAGAGGTTTCTTGGGTGACCCATTATAAGTTGCATTAATAAGTGATAACTTATCATTAATGGGGTTTAAATGAATTAACAAGAGTTAGTGTATTACCTCACCCATGCCTTGAGTGCTATTATAGGATAGGATGAGAGTAGAGAGGATGCTTGGTTGTAACCTTTCCTTGTTAGTATGCCTTGTCTATAAGAAAGGATCATGATGACGCATAGAGTCACTAGGGGGATGGAGTCCAGAGACATTTCCATGGTAACCTTAGAGTTAACTCATGTGATGACACTTGCCCACATACATATTAGTTTTTCTATGTGTCTTTATTGCCTTTAGGATTAGATGTTAATTGTGTACTTGGTACCTTTGAGATAGATTTCTATTAGGATTCCTTGACCTAGATTCTTGTTATGACTCTTGGATTGTTATCCATTTGGGACTTGAGATTATCTCCTCAGCATGGTGGGAGTGGGCCATTTAGGTTCCATGAGGTTGGGTGGTAGTGTTTCTTATACCATTGAGATCTAATAGCTAGATGTCATTATTGGATGTACTTGTGCAATATTTCTACCCTTTTTGTCATGTGATTCTGTTTTATGGTCATATTATAATTTATTGTACTTTGTTTATTTGAGATCCTATGAGATGTTTTACCTTATCATAATGTATATTCTTTTAGCATTTCATACCTTGTGACTTGTATAGAGATGATTAAGCATTTTGGTTATGTCATGTGGCATCCTAAGTACTTGTATATTCTTTCAGGTGTATTTTTGTACATGTGGTTATTCTATGACATGGACTTTGTTTACTAATCAAACTTAATCTTATTAAAATTTATGTGTATGATTCAATGTTATAGAACCCTTGAGAGATGTAACTGTTATTGTATTGCTTTCACTATGTTATCTTGTGTTTATTTTAATATTTCAAAAAAAAGTTTGGCAAACTTAGTGACTTAATAGTTTAATTTCTTTTGGGTTCCTTGGTGGGGAATTTCCATCTAGTATCAAAGGCTAGGTTTCAACATTGGAAAATATGGGCATATTGTGCGCCATCAATTAACAAATAGTTAGAATTTCAACAAGATTAAACAACAAAACTTATCAACCAAAAATATAAACAATAGAACTATGAAAATAAAACTTGAATTCATAACACTTGGTGTTTCAATCATTATTTTGTGATTATATATTTCATTATTGTTATCTTAGTAGTGATAGTTAGCTACCAAGAGTAAGCCTAAGTCTGGGGGGGGGGGGGGGGGGGGAGTGTATTGCCTAACCCTAGATTTTCTTTTGTTATATTGTTGAGTTCTTTTAGGCCCACTTTTATGGTTATGTGCTATGATTTAGTGGTACTTGGTTACCTAATTTGATTGATGCTATTTCATACTTAGCTATTTATTTGATGAGCTACTTGAAACTAGGTTATTTTATGTGTTGATGGTTATTCTTTCAATGATGATGCTTTGTATGTTTCATATTGTGATTTCAGTGGTTTCATGATGACAGTTAGATGGATGATGTATATACAATTTCTATGGTTACTTACCCTATACTTGCATGTGTATGGTGTACATGTATGTTTTACTTTATGTTTGATATTTTTGACGTGGTTGATGCAGGGAGTCGTAATCACCTACTAGTCAAGATCTACATGATGTACCACTCCCCACAATTGCCTATTTATTTTAGATTTATATGCATATATACATGTTCAACTTGTATGTAGATTGAATTTATTAGGCATTGACTTCCTTGAATTGCTAGGATGAGCATGCCTTGTTGCAATATCTCAATGGTAAAGAGGGGAGATAGCTCTCGAGTCCAAATCCTAAACATGAGCTAGTTGTACTAAAATATAGGAAAAGTATATGAGATATTTACCTTTCCAAATTTGTCAAGTGACGTGAATTTGAGATTTTGACTCTTAAGTTTGAATTTGTACTTTGTCTTTTAGATGGGTTTTCTCATTTAGTTTGTGGGTGTGTTGTGATTTTTGGTTATAATTAAATCAAATAAAGATATTATTAATTGATTTAATTTAACAAAAAATTAATAAGAATAATCAAATTTTAATTATATTTAATTATTTAAGAAATTAATTAAATAGAGGAATTAAATTTAAAGATTTCTTTAAAAGTCCAAATTTGGCGTAATTATGTTTATTTAATTTAATAATAATTAATTTAGAAGTTTCATTTTAACAATGAACTCTAAATATTATTATTAGTTAAATTAATAAATATACTTTCTAACTACATCTTATTATTTAATAAATACAAGTGAGGATAATTTAAATGAACTTTATTATAATTAAAACATAAAAAAATATGCACAAAGAATTAAATTAATTAAAATAGTAAAAAGAAAGGCTTTTGTATGTTTGAAAGCTAGAAACCCTAGGTAGAGTTAAACTCTTTATTAAGAGGTTCAAGCTCATTCCTAGAGAGACTAGTTTTGGGGAGAAATATTTGGAATTGGAGAAAAAGAATTACTAAAAGTTCGAGAGGGTTTGGATTTGCATATAGTCACAGGTTGTCTCATATTTTAGTTGTTGTTTTGAGTTAGGGTTTGAAAACCCATTGTACAATTTTATTGAAAGATTTGTCTACTTTGTGTCTTCTTAAGTGCTTGCATAATGCTTATTAATTTATTGTATAAATCTTTGGATAAAGAATTATGTTGTATATTTTCAAAAATAAAATTTATTAATCAAGAAAATGTGACTGGGGAAGTTGTTGAAACTTTTAGAAAATTATTATGACTGTATTCTTTTAAAACCCTTTCTAATTCGATTATAGAAAACTAGAAGAAAATAACAAATCGAACAGCTAGGGTTTGAATTTTAAATTTTTCATGTCACTATCATGATTTTTCTAAATAAAGATAAATATTCTTCTTATATCTAAAATAATTTAATCACAAAATTTAATGGAAAAACAAAAAATAAATTGAGAGAAAAGCATGTTGTAGCTAAACTTATGCATGTATGTGGAAAAAATTATACTAAATATAGAATACTAAGTATATTATGGTTGCACGATTTGGAGATCAAAGGCGTGCAAAAATACTAATTGAATGTTTATTTTTATTTTTATAAAATTATAATTTAATTTTCAGATTTTTTTAATTTTATTTTTTAAAATAAATTATGATTATTTATTAAATAAATAAATACTTCTTATTTTCGTATAAGCAATTTGTAATATTAATTCTTTTTGAAAAAACTCTGAGTGGGTTATAACTTGTTATATATATTTTAATACAAGTGGAGTTATAAGTTAATAAATATATATTTGTGTCGTAGCTATATTATAAGAGGAGTTATAGTTGAGTTGACTATATAATCGTCTAGTTGTGAATATTTAAATATTATGAGAGAAATTGTAAATAGTTTATTTATAATTGTAATTTCAAGTTTGAGTTATCTCAAGTTGCATTATGAATTAAAGGAAAAGTAAATATTAATATTAGACTTAAATAGAAGTCAAATTAATATTCTAGAAATGAATTTGTTATTAAGATTTAATCTAATAATATATATTTATGTTAAAAGTAACCAAAACAAGGGGGATGGCCCTACACAGTAGTAGTGAAACTACCAACAGACAACCAAACAGACCCCTTAATGATTTATATCAAAAATAGAAGTAGCATTATAATAGTAAATAAAAGTTTTAGGGTTCATGCTCTTAAAACTAACATAGTTTAAAAAATTAACGAAAGGCTTGTATGTGGTCAATGCATCATACCACCCATAACCCAAACCTAAGTTCAATAGAAAAACTAAAATCATCTAAACTGGATGGAAAGAAACAACTAACAGAGCACCAAAAAACACCAGGAATAGGAAAGGCCACTAATTGGCATCGTTTTTCTTGCCTTTCCCAACCAAAAGAACTTTGGCCCAGTCCTTCGGAAGGAAATTGTAGAGAAGCTTCAAATCATCTTTTCCAAGGCCCTCCTCCTTGTCGTGAGCTAGAAGTTGGAGGCCAGTTTTCATTACATGGGTCACCTTCATAATGAACTTGGAGAAGAGGTTGAAGCCTTCCTCTAGCACATGATGCCAATGCTTTAGTGCTTGGAGGTCTTTAAGAGTAACAACCACCTCCTCCATAGTACCTATCTTTAGTGCCTTGCTATAATTCACCGGAGACTTTCTCTTATCTTGCACATCCAGAGTGTTAGTGGGAGCCCTTAATATTTCTAGATCATCATTCCTTATTGGGGAAGAAATAGTATCAGGGGAGGCTTTATTAGATCTGGGGTCTACCTAGTTGGCAATTGACAACAGGGTGAAAGTGGAAGGAATATGAGTGGGGTCTTGGGAAGGGTCCTTCATAGGGTTCTCCACCTAAAAATCTTGGGTATCATCAACAGTGTCATCCCACTTCTCCTCCTCTTTGTTATAAATGTCCTCCTTCAACTTCTCCTTATCATCCCCTATAGTCTTAGCACTCTCCTCCAAATTAGTATCTTCCTCCTCATCCTCTTGAGGACATCTGCCCATTTGTTTGAATCTACCCTTAGTCTCAGCAAGCCTAGCCAATCTTCTTTTGTTCTCATAGAACTCGTCATCTAAGTCCCAAATCATCACCTCCACCCTCTTTTAAGTTTTAATTTTTGTATTAGTTATCGGCTCCAAAACTAGGCTTTTTCTTTTCCTACTCTTGATTGAGGTTTGGCTTGGTGAAGGTTGTGGGGTAGGGGCATAGCTACCACCTGCAAACTCTAGATGAAGGGGGGCACCAGTGGGAAGGAAAATATCAATGGATATCACTCTAGGAGTGAAAAGGGCCAAGTGGAACTAGAATAAACAAAACATGAGCCCTTGGTAAAAATAGTAAAATTAGCCCCTTTCTTTTTTTCTCCCTGACATCCATAAGAATCTCCTCTAAGGTGTGCATCAAAAAAAAGGGAATGCAAATTAACTCCCTACTATGAAAGTGATTAAGTAAAGGGAAATGGTAAAATTAATACACACCATGTCTGCCTTCCAGGGTGAGATGCTTCATTATAACTAGGCACATGTCATCTTGGGCTCTGGTAACATATACCTCTACAAATCATAAGGATACCAGTTTGGGGCTTCATTTCCTCTCAAAAAATTAAAAATACTAGCTTCATCTGTCACCTTTGTGATCTTCTGCCACTTCTTGCCAGTTATGTGAAGCCATGTCACCATAGCTATGGTCTCCTTGTTCGCATTGAAGGTGATACCATTGATTGTGACCCTTCTTTCCTCCCAGTGATGAATTATTGAGAATATTTCTCGTCATAGATAGCCATGGCCTACATGTATGGGAGAAATCCCCCTTCCTTCAACATTATCCAGGTTGTCTACCTTTTGGAGAAATCCTCCATATTTGTGGGCTCTAGTGTATTAAAGTACCCACCCATGGAATATTTCTCCTCTAAAATATCACTTACCATGATCTTGGTAAAAAAAAATTGAAAGAAAAACACCACCCATAAAATCATAGAATCAGGACTAAAAGTGGTGTGTCTAGTCGTTAAAATGGTTTTTTCGTTACACTTCATGGGGATGTAATATCTAGAATGTTCAAACCATCTTAAAATATCATTATGAGGAGTGAAAATTATCTGAGTGTAATATCTTAATGATCTAACAGTAATAATAATGATAATTTTTTCTATAATCATTCCATACCACAAAAAAATGATGGCTCTTTTTTAAAGATGGGGTTATTAATCTCTTTCCCTTTTCCATGCCCTTGCATGATGAAATCTACATAATTGATCCTTGCTAAATGTCTTGTCATATTTAAGGTGATCTTAACCATCATATCACTAGGAAAGCCACAAAAATGCTTGTTCTCCAAATTTAGGTAGTCATCAAACATAGTTTAGAGGGGTCATTTCCCTACTAATGAGGGAATTTATGTAGTTTGGTAGCATTCCAATACTCATCTAGATTTTTAGGCTATCCATATCAAATCCCAAGCTTACCATAGCATCTACCACCGTATTTCCCTTCTTGAAAGTCTGTTGTAACTCATATTGATCAAGGGTCATTAGGAATTGCCAAATGTCCCCAAAGATGCAATGTAAATCCCAACCTGATTGAGCATGCCCTTGAACAAAGTCAATGATGAATTTAGAATCACTTTCTATGGTTAACTTCCTAAACTTCATCTCCACAGAAAATTTAAGACCCCAAAGTAAGACAATGACCTCTACCATGTTAATTTTTTCAATGTCTCAAATTAAATGAGTAGGCTAATAACAATTCTCCCTTAGTGTTTCATAGCACACTTCCAGCTTCCGCCAAACCATCTCTTGTTGAACCATCAAAATTGAGCTTGAAAATAGACATGGTGGGAGGGATCCAATGGGTTCTTTTTCTTTCTAAAATTTTTGGGTTGTCAAAGTGCTTGAAGTTAGGGAGAATGTTCCAATTTCTAGCAATCTCTCCATCCTTCATGCTCAGGGGTTTTTGTGGAGCTCTAAACTTGGCCACCATAACATTCTTCATAACAAGCTTCCTCAATATCTCTCCCACTACCTCCACCCCTCTTTCTTCCTCCCAGAAGACTTGATTATTCATCTCCTTCTAGACATCCCAAAAAACATGTGGGGGGAGGATATTCCAAAGGATTCTGAGTCAGGGGTGGTAAAAGGGGCAATTCCAATTCTCCATAAATTATTCCATTCTCCTATTCATAACCCAAACCAATGGGAATTTTCTCCAAATGTAGGACCATACTCTTAAAGTATAGAGGCATTCAAGAAAGAGGTGCTCTATTCTTTCCTCTTCCTCCTTGTAGAGATAGCATCTATTAGTAATCTATATGCCTCTCCTCCTTAGGTTGTCAGTTGTTAAGATCCTATCATCCATGACCGTCCACTAGAAGAAATTGAATTTCGGTAGTAAATGACTATTCTAGATCTTTCTTTGATTGATAGGGTCTAATCCTTTTCAAATATAAGGTGGTAGGTAGATTTAATCGAGAACTGACAATTAGTCCTCCTATCCCAAACCACCTTATCAGGCTGATCATGTAAGGGGAATTTGTGGTAGCAAATCAATTTCTCCAATTCTTTAACTAGAGGGTCCTCTTTCTTAGGAATGTCAACAGTGGATAAACAAATTCATTTTCTTTGGGCATCAATATAGTTGATCACCTTCTCTCCCACCATTCTTTTTAAATTTTCCTATATATATCTAAACTTGATGTAGATCAATGGTTTCTTCCCTAGTCATTTGTCCTCCCAAAATATTATTATTTTACCATTTCCTACCAACCATCTCACCACTTTCCTTAGAAGGGATCTATTCTTAAGGATGTTGTTTCAAATCTTAGAGCCACTCAAGAGGTCATTATTGAGGAGATTACACCTGAAATGGGTGTTGGAAATGTATTTAGCCCTCATGATTCTTCCCACCTAGTCTTATTTTCCAATAATCTCCACCCCATTTTAGTGAGCAGTGCTTTATTCGAATAAAAATTTCTTCTTATTCTTGACCACGTTCTCTTTGGGTTTACAAATAACCTCCCAATCAACAACTTTCAATTTGTTTCTCTCCTCTATGCCTAACCATAAGAAGTTCCTTTGCAATTGTTTGAGTATTTTGGCCATAATTTGATTGATCTTGAAGAAGTCAAGAAAATAGATAGGTATACCTTGCAGAGCTTCCACTTGTAGTTGGAGTTTCCATAGATTGCTAAGTACTTTATCTTTCCACCCAGCAAGCTTCTTTTACTTCCTTTCTAGGACAATGTTCCAAAAGCTGATGGAGACATCCTTGATCATCAAGGGGAGACCAAGATAGGTGTCTAGGAGGTTCAAAGAGTCACATCCCAAGATATTTTTAACCTTAACTTGCAAGACTTAAAAAGTGTTAAAAAAATGGACCTTACTTTTTACAAGGTTAATTTTCTGAACTAAAAATCCTCATACCTAGTGAGTAGGTTCCTCCAAGCTTTAGCCTTCTAGAAAGAGGATTCACCATCCATGAATTGTTGTATAACCTCAAGAGATAGTAGGTTGGATTCCTTTTATATCACCTGACTCTACCAACATGCAAATTGATCTACCCAACACTTCAACCACCATAATGAAAAGTTACAGGGATAGAGGGTCACCTTGTTATAGGCCTCTTCCAGATTCAAAGTTACCCTAGGGGGTCCCATTGAGAAGTACCTCATATTGTGAAATTTCCACCATATTTCCTATGACATTCACTACATCTTTTCTAAACCCCACCTATTCCAATACATCATACAGGAAGGTCTAATTGATTTTTTCATTGGCCTTTGAAATATGTAATTTAAGAGTCATTCCTAGTCATCTACTTTTCTCTATGGAGTGAATGATTTCATGGGTCATAATCACAACATTCAAGATTTTTCAACCTCGGACAAACCCCTTCTATGGGACCCTAATAACCTTTTCCAAAATGGATTTAATCATGTTGACCGACACCTTGGAGAAGACTTTATATATGGTACTGCAAACGTTGATTGGTCTAAAATTTCTTATGTTTCTGGGTGTCTCGATCTTAGGCATGAGAACAATAAAGGTTTTATTGATCCTTCTTAGTATTTTCCAAATTTTGATCATGTCCCTAGTGGCCCAAACCAATTTATTTTTAATCAATTCCTAGAAGTGTTGAAAGAAGGCCAACAGGAAGCCATTAGGGCCTAGTTCCTTGAAGGCCTTCATAGAAAACATAGCTTTCATAACCTCTTCTTTCAAGACTTTCTCCCTTAGCTTATAATTTTCCCCATTCTCCAAAATAGTTGGGATGGTATTGAGCATACTTCTCCTAATTATATTGTTGTTCCTCTTGTCCTCCCTTTTGTAGGCATCCATGAGGAACTCAACCACATATTTTTCCCATATCCTCCTGCTCCTTCCAGGCCTTTCCTCCATCCTCTTCAAGGGAGGTAATAGTGTTTCTCTTTTTTTGTTTTGAAGTCAATCTATAGAAGAAAGAGGTATTCATGTTACCTTCAGAAAGCCAAGAAATATGGGATCTTTGCTTCCAAAAGACCTCATTGTTAATAGTTTTCTTCCACCTCCCCCTGCAATGCTTCTCCTCTTGGGTGGTAGCCTCCATCCCATCCCTAGTTGCCATGGAAACTTGTAGCCTTTTAAGTTCCTCTTCAATATCTCTTTTTATTTTAAACACATCCCCAAAAGATCTCTTTTCCCATTTCTATACATTCCTCCTAACATTATCTAGTTTTTGAGTAAGCCTGAACATTGTAGTCCCATCCACCTTGATGTTCCACCTATCTTCCACCTTATTTCTAAAGTACAGGAGAGATTTCCACATAATTTCATACTAGAAAATTTTACGCTCACTTGCCATATGATTCACCCAATTGAACATAATTGGAAAATGGTTAGAAATAGTTCTTGAAAGTTTAAAAAGGGAGGAGGGGATGAGGTGTGGCTAGTACCCCAAAACCAAGATTTTATCTAATCTAACTTGGATCAAATCATTACGCTTTGTTTTATTGGTCCAAGTAAATGGGTTACCCTATAGTTCAACATCCATGATATCATAGGTGTTCATAAAATCTAAGAGATCCTGCATGCTTTTCGAGAACTCATTATTCCCCCTAGCTTTTTTGAGGGGTATAGGGGTGTTAAAGTCCTCAATACACATAATATTTTTATCCTTCATATTTCCCAATACTCCTCTCACCCTCCCCCAGGCTTCACTTCTGCCATCCCTAGCATACAGGGCATAAATGCTTACCAGGTTGCATAGCATTTTGCCATTGCTGAACTCCATAATCATGAGGTTCTTTTCTTTATGGACCTCCTCGCCTATCAAGAAATTGGGATTCCACATATTTTCTATACCCCTTGAGGCCCCTTCTACTTCCAAATGAAAGAAGATATCCCTACGCCATAACTTATCAATCAATTTAGTAAAATTTTGGTTAGGCATCTTAGTTTCCTAAATGAGAATACAATCTACCTTTTCAACTAGAATACATTGCCTAAGAGCATACTATTTTTGGGAGTTATTCAACCCCCTAATATTCCAAGAAAGGAATTTTATTTATTACCTTTCTTGATTGTCTCCAATGTAAATTATTTTCCATTGGCCACCTCCCTTGTTGCTTGCTTTGTTTGTGTTGTTCTACTATTAGGGTGTCCCACAATATTTGTTTCCCCCACATTCACTTTCCTTCCACCCCTAGTCTTCTTCTTAGGGAATTCCCAATCTCTTGTAACACTTGTTTGAGGCGAGGAAGGGGAAAAGAGAGCCATCATACCCTCAACCACCTCAATACTTCTCATAAGCTTGGTAGCAGCTTCCTCTAGAGTCACCAATTTGAATCTTTTTGGGGTTACATTCCCCCTAGTGAGGGCTATTAGCAATATTTTCAGCTTCTCCTTTTGTGGAATCTCCTTTTACCTCCTTTAGTAGTAAGAGGTTCTTAATAGAAGTTACCAACATTGTGGTCTATTTTGAGGCCAAAATGATTGGGGTCCCCATAGGAGTCTTGGCCAAGTTCACTTGGCATTTAGTTGTAGAATTGACTGTAATTTCTTCTTCCATTGGGTCTTCCTGGGGGGTCCCAATATCACCTTCTTCCAAGGTCTAGTTTTTAGTATCCCCTCCCACACCTAGGGATTTTAGAAGGTCATCAATCTCCTTCCACCCAAAAGGGTATTCCTCCATGTTAGTCTCATTTTTCACTACAATACTTGGTACACATCCAAATGGTCGACTTCTACATCCTTATCTTTATCCTATCTTTCCTCTATGATCTAGCTTCTAGGTTATCCTCCTTCCTCTCAACTTCTACCACATAGCAGTAGTCAAATATTCCCCTAGCATAGTGGTAGGCTTCACTATACTCGACAAGCCCACCTTTTGCTTATCCTTTTGTAATAGGGCATTGCAATCTATCATCACATGACCAAAATGACCACTTTTTTTGGCAGTAGAGGCCAGCATTCTCATACTCTATAGTCTGGACCTTTTCCCCCACTTAGTAGACAACATGACTTTGGTTGGGACTATCCTATTAATGGTAATATTCACATAGAATATAGGAAAAAATAATATAGATTTTTGTAGGGTTACCTTATTTGTAGCTACTAAATTTCTAAAAGTGTTTCCTATCCATCTCAAGATCTTTTCATCCCATAATTCTAGAAGTAAGCCTATTAGACAAACCCACATTGGGGCCAAGCTTTGAAGCTCTTAGCTAGCATCAAAACCAAGGTGTCATTTAGCCAAGGCTAGATAGTGTTTTCCATAGTACCAGGTCCTAGAACGGATGACTATTAGGTCCTTAGTAGTCATAAAACAAAAGAAAAAATGACCATTGGACATAGCTGAGACACTCACACTACACTTCATAGACCACTTTTATGCTACCCACTTTTAGGTCATCTCAATTATAGGTCAAAAGGAAATGAATCTATCCACCACACAATGTTTTAGGGAGGTAGTGGCACTTTCCACAACACTATTTGGGAAGGACATTTCTATTCCAATAGAGTTGTGCATAACCTTGGGATCCACCAGCATGGTAATCCCCTCCTTTCCCCCACTCCCCGTTTATGATGGGGGGAGAAATAATGTTCCTATCCTCCTTTTGAGTAGAGTCAACTCTAGAATCTAAAAAAAGGGGCTCAGGTATGCTGACCAGACTAGAAGCATTACCTAAAAAAGTAGGGGAATCTTCCCTCTAAAGCACCAACACCATGTGCAAGTCTAGGCACTCTAGAATCTCCTATAGATCTGGGCCCTCTAAGGCCATGTTGATTCAAAATTCAAACCACCTATGGATGGGAAGTTGCAAAGTGAGATTTTTGTGTCTACCTTAATCACCAATATTATTATCATTAATATAAATTTATGTTATTAATTAAATCATTCATGATTTAAGATTATTTAAATTAATAACATGACAATATTACATGATTGATAACCTTTATCCAACTACAATACAATTTTGAATTAGAAACTTGAAGTTGACGCAAATCAATTTTTATGGAAACAAGAAAAAAAACTAAAATGGTTGATTAGCTATAGTTATTTTATATACCTATTGAGGTTTTGTGTTTTATCTTCTAATGAGTTTTTGGGGAAACATGGTACTTGAGCCAAATAGGATTGTTTGCTAGAGGCTTGGGAAGTGATGGTTTTACGATGCTGCTATGTGATGTTATTTTTTCATGATTATTTTATTCCCAACTGTTGTGCTATATCCACTTGTTTTTATGATGAGATCGAGTTCTTTTTTGTACCCTCATTATTGTGATTTTCTTGGTGTAACCTATGAGGTTTTCAATCAGCTATCTATTGGTGCTTTCTAGTTGCTTGTATAGAACTAAGGTGAATATTGTGATTTTATGAGATATACCTCAATGAACTTAGGGTAGGATATCTATGTGTATGTTGGGAATTGTCTTGCAATGGAGGCCGAATTCCTAAAGAGGTTATCTAGGTAACCCATTGGAAGTTGTGTTAATAAGTGACAACATTTCATTAATGGAGTTAAAATGAATTAACAAGAGTTAGTGTATTACCTTGCCCATGCCTCTAGTGCTAGTACATGCTAGGATGGGAGTAGAGAGGATGCTTGGTTATGACCTTGCCTCATTAGTATGCCTTGTTTGTAAGAAAGGATATTGATGCCGCATAGAGTCACTGGGGGGGTAGAGTCTAGAGAGACTACCAGGGTAACCTTAGAGTTAACTCATGTGATAACACTTTTCAACATGCATATTAGGTTTCCTATGTGTCTTTGTTGCCTCTAGGATTAGATATTACTTGTGTACTTGGTACCTTTGGGAAAGATTACTATCAGGATTCCTTGACCTAGATTCTTGTTATGACTTTTGGATTGTTATTCATTTAGGACTTGAGATTATCTCCTCATCATGGTAGGAGTGGGCCATTTAGGTTCCACAAGGTTGGGTGGTAGTGTTTCTTATACCATCGAGATCCAACAATTGGATGTTTTTGCTGGATGTATTTGTCTAGTTGTTCTACCCTTCTTGTCTTATGGTTACATTCTATAGTTTCTATAGTCATATTTTGATTAATTGTACTTCGATTATTTGAGATCCTATAAGATTTTGTACCTTATCATAATGTATATTCTTTTAGAATTTCATACCCTATGACTTGTATAGAGGATGATTATACATTCTAGTTATGCCATCTGGCATCGTATGTACTTCTATATTCTTTTAGTTGTGTTTTTGTACATGTGGTTACTCTATGACATGGACTTTGTTTACTTATTAGATTTAATCTTATTAAAACTTATGTGTGTGATTCAATATTATGGAACCCTTGACAAATGTAATTGTTATTGTATTGCTTCTTCTATGTTATCTCTTATTTGTTTTAATCTTTCAAATATATATATATATATAGAAAACTTAGTGACATAATAGGTTAATTTCTTTTGGGTTTCTTGGTGAGGGGTTACATAGTGGCTTTATCTTTTCAATCCTAATGAATTTCCATAATTCTTGGAATTTTTTGGATGCCTTGGGGATATAGGAGTCTAAAGTTTTTAAGATTTAATTATCTATGGCACATTGTAATTATATTCATAGAGGTACACACCTATAAAGTGGTATTTGTAAAGCATTTTGGGGAATGTTATATTTTGGTTCCCACTTTGTAAGTAAGGTACATGCATATTTACATGTTAGAGCATTTTAACATTTATTATTTTTATTTATTCTAGAGTTGGATGCCTAATTTTTTTATGTTTGTGCATGTCCTATTTTTGAATTTGTCAAAACCAATAAAAAAATATTTGGTGCCTAGGATTGACTTCTTCTTCTTTTTTGTAAATGAGTAAGGAACCCATGTGCAAATTATGTTATCATCAATCTCTACGAGAGAGTTAAAATGTAAATAGGTGTGATTTGGGGTCCATAAGTCAATGTGCACTTAAAGGAAGAAACAAATATTGCATTAAATTTAAGAAGAGAGTGTTGTGCACTTTTCAATGTTTTAACAATTATAAAAATTAGAATCACATATTAATATTAAATTTAAATAATATACCATAACATAGGCGTGTGTGGGAAAAACCCTTTCAAGAGAAAATTTCTAGATTCCAAAGTAGTCCAAAATATTATTTATTAAACAATCAACTTTTAGTACACTTTACAAAGAAATCCTTCATATGAGAATACCTAAACTATGATCTTTAAGAAATTTTGACAACTTAACAATAGGTTAAAAAATTCTCAAAAATCTAAAACTCAAACAACTAATTTATACATAACATATGATACATGAAACCATTAAATTCTAATATGAAAACCATGAGCTAAAATCACCCAAAATTATTTTAACAAATATCAAGATGAGTCCATGGGCTAAAAATAACACAAATTTTCCACCTATCATAACCTCATTATATAACATTCTTAAAAGTAAGCATTTTATTTTGGTTACACTATCTCCAACTAGATATGTCTCATAATATACCATAGCATGTATCACTTATTGATCAATGCATGTAACTCCACTTGACACCTCTTATATGTATCTAATATGCTTTTTGAACTTCTTAAACAAATTTGTAGAAATCATAAATTTTTTTATTGCATGTCAATTGGGTCCTCTTATTTAAAATTGTAGAATTGTAGAGACCTATTCAAAAATACCACCATAATGGTGCCAAATGTTAGGATTAGGTGACATTAAAATCTTAATAATAAGTTATTTTGATGAAGGGAGCTCCCCTTAATAACACAAGCATACATAATAGGATAGAGAAATAAATAGAAAATCACAAGAACCGAGCAATCCCAAGAACATGAAACTTGATTTCTATTATCTTCAATAAAATTATATTACAATATTCATAAATAAGACATGCTACAACCACATGGAAATTTTCATTGAAAATATGTTCAAGATAGAGCCACCACTTACACCATCAGAATTACCCTGGATAACCCTGTAACCTTCTCTATATAAGAGAACATTTAACTGCCCTAGAGTGTTTTGAAAACTTTAACCCTAAACTTTGAGGACCATCCTTAAAATATTATTGCTTATCTTTTCTAACATTAGGATAGGACTCAAATATATTATGAAACTCAAACAAGTTTCCTATCCTAAATAGTGCAACTTCTGAAGGCCGTAACTCTTCACTCAGTGACTCGATTGGGTATTATACCCCATTTTGTAAATGGAAAGAAGTGATCTAGAATTCTTTACATATGAACCAATAGTCAACCAATGTTTGACTCCATTCATAATCCTCTACGTCCTTTTAATTGAGTTCAAAAAAATTTTACCCTTATGCCAAAACTGAAAATTTTTAATAGCTTCAAAGCTAGACTTGATCTTGCAATAAAAATCTAATGGAAAGATGATATGACCTAAGTGAACCCCCAAGGAAGAAATTATAACACCCTAAGATCTAAAAATAACTTACTAAAACTATTAAATTTCCAATAACAATAACTTTACACAAAGGTAACCCTTATTGAAAACTAGATGATAGTTTTGGGTGATACAAGATTGCCCTTACACCCATGATGATCCTACATTAGAAACACATGGAGTTTGAGAAGTGACTTTGTCATATCTTAGGTGTTCAAAGGAAAATAAAGATGACTAACCTCCTCATTTGACATCCAAGATGTCTTCAATCTCCTTTGTAGATGAAGTAGTTACTAGAATATTTCATTTTTTCTTTTGTTACCTCATCTTCAAAACTACCTTCATGATATTTTATTAGCTCTAAAACATTAAACACTAGTTGAAAATTGAGTTCACTAGACAACTCCAATTCATAATCCTTTCATGAGTTGTCCATCTTAAGTATTTTACATGGTCTAAACTTCTTCATCTTCAACTTATTATATGTTTCCATTGGAAATATGCCCTTCCTCAAATGAATTATGAAATAATCTCCTATCTAAAATTTCTTGTGCCTCATTTCTCATCTACCTTAGCCTTTTACTATTCATTCATTTCATTAATATTCTTCCTCATCTCCTCGTGTAAATTCTTGAAGTGTTCGACAAATTCTTTAGCCTCAACACTACTTGTCTCCTCTTTGTCCAACTTCCTTAATTTTAAAGCATTTTAGGGATTACTTCCATTAACTATATGGAATAGTAATTTATTAGTAGACTCCTATTGACAAAATTATCATATGAAAATTATGTCTATGGTAAAATCAAACCCCATCCCTTTGGTTTATCTCTAGCCAAGAATCTCAATAGATTCCCCAAACGCGTATTCATCGCTTTTTTCTACCCATCCATTTATGAATGATGTGTTGATCCAAACTTCAAATTTGTCTTTAACTTTTTTCAAGAAGTCCTCTTAAATTATCCAACAATCTTAGTGTGTCAACCTAAAACTACGCTCTTTGGTAGACTATGCAGTCTCACAACTTCTCTAAAAAGTAATGTTGCCACATGAAAATTTCCATTTATCTTCTTGCAAGGAATAAAATGTCCCATTTTTAAAAACATATCTACCACCACAAATATTGAATCTTGCCCTCTATAAATTATTGAAAAAAATAGAACAAAGTCTTTAGTGATATCTTCCCATAGTTTCTCTAGTCCAAGTAATGGTTAATATAACCCTATATTCTAATTGCCTCTTTTTTCCATCTAACATATTCTGCAACTTTGCACAGATTTCTTAACATCATGTTACAATTGTAGCCAATAATAATACTCACTCATGAGAGCAATAGTTTTATCTCAACCAAAATGTCAATCTAGTTCTCTAATTTTCTTCCCTTTGGTTAAGTTTTCCCTCATGGAACTTAAAATACATAATTGATTATCTCTAAATAACTTACCATCCTAGAATATAAAATTAAATCATTTTCTCCTGTCTAAAGTAACAAGTTTTGTGTAAGCTCTCTAAGTCTCACCAAAATCAAAATTCTTTGGGTACAAGCTCTTTAGCACCTTGAATCCAAAAAATTCAATCTATATTTATATCAATAAACTATGTCTCATGTTGAGTGCATCTATAGCCCTATTAGACTTCACACTCCTATGCTTTCAAAAGAAAGTGCAAATTTTCATTCAACCCAATTCAAATTGCTCTTATTCAACTTTCATTAACTATTCAAACATTGCAAAGCTTAATGATAATAAATTAAAAACTCTAGGAAAAATATAATGCCTCTACTTCCTCAATTAACAAACTATAGAAAAAAATTATTGATATTAAATACAAGACTTCTTTTGGAATTATTAAAATTTTCACTAAAATATGCAATGAGTTTACCTTCTTTACTCAAACATGCTCCAATAGAATTACCACTAGCATCACAATCTACGTGAAATACCTTATTAAAATATGGATGCTCCAAAATAGGGTTCTCTATAACTTTTATTTTCAACAATTTAAAACTCTTTGATGCTCTTACAGTCTACTTAAACTTGTACTTATCCCTTCTCATTATTTAAGTCAAGGGTCCACATATACTACTAAAATTTCTAATATTCTTTCTTCAAAAGCTAGCCAAACCATGAAAAACCTCAATAGAATTCATTGGAGAAGGTCATTCTATTAGAAATATAGGTCTTTCTAGCACTAAAGTAATATTTTTATGTTTTTTATTGATGATAGGTTTTTTCATTAAAGGCAACCTATGTTATTGAGTTCATGAAAAAGGTAGATTTTGTGCATCAAAGATTATTATTGGGATAGAGAAGTTGATGTAAAATATTTTAAGCTATATGAGGTTAGGATTATGTTCATAAATGATTTTATATGCTACACTTATGTTCTCTAATGTTTATGATGAGTAATGGATGAGTTACAATTTATATGATGAAGATTGGTAGTAGACTAGTGAGAAGGAAATATTGTCAAAGACAGTTGTTAGGAAATTGGCTATATCTTATGAGAGAGATGGAATTTGTTAGAAATCTTTAGAATAATTGAGGGAGGAGGGGTGAATTAGTTATTCAAGATCCTTAAGTACCATTTGCATACTTAAATATAAAACTCTTATTGTTCTACTTATCATATTGTTGCCCGATCTCTACTGTAAACCAAAATTATTGTTCCAAATATAACATGCTTTTTTGAATATAAAATGTAAAACATATAAAGGATTCAAAATAGATTTGACAATAGGACTTTTACATGAAAACCCAATTTGGGAAAAACCACTAGCATCATGTCACCAATTTTTCACTCGTTCGAAGTGAGCTATGTTAGGAGCCAACCATGTTAAAGGATACAATACACACTATTAAATGTGACCTAGTTAGAAGATTTAATCACCCTGTTAGGAGTGGCCTTGTCATACGACTTTGATCATTCCATTTAGAATTTCACCTTGTGAAATGATTTACACAAACTATTAAGTCCTTCAAATGACTGTTAGGTCAACCTCTATTAAAAGGGTTTCAATAAAAATTGTTTACAATGATTAGAAAGAAAATGTTAGGATTTCCATCTGTATGACTACAACTCACTTTGCAAGTTCAAATCTCTGTTTAGTTCAGATGTTGATTCACCGATAAGTATAAACACTTACATCTAATTAAATCCTTTAAGTAATCATATTTAGTCATCTCCTAAGACACCATTAATTAAGTATTTAATATTTAATAAATTTATTTCCATCCCCTAGTTAATTAATTTTTTTAATTAACTATAGTCCAATTGATAAATTTAAATGACAATCCAAAGTCTAATTATCAACTATATCCCCATTCTCCTATTAAATTAAATAAATTCATCATATCTATTTTATTTAATCCTAAAATCCCCTTTGATTTAATAAATTATTTTAAATCAAATCCCCAACCTCTAACTATTCCCAAATCATTACCATTAGCTAAATTCAACCCATTCACCCATGCTAGTCCTCCTTAGCCAACTAATTAACCCACCTCATAAGTACTACCCCACTTGCATCCCTCTATAATGCCACTTACATCCTAATTCCCTCCTAAGCTAAGCCTAATCCCTTCCCTAAGCATTTGCACAACTTTAACCAAGGATTAAGAAAGTCTTAAGCCAAAGCAAAGTCAAAGTCCTATCCTATCCTTCTTACATTCCTATTAAAAGGACTTTAAGGCTCTTACATGCCTTAATGGCTCTTTAAGACCTCTTACATCCCTCTTGCACACTCCCTCTTCCTAAAAACTCCCTTTAACTGCCCATTTTTTACCATCTTCCCAAATCCAATCCCCTTGTGACACTTGTCACAAGGCTATGGATTTGTAAAACATAATCCATGTGCTCCCCTTTGCTTGCATCATAGCCCTCCCTCATCCTTTCATCCTAGCCATCGATCTCACCACCCCTTGGCCTATAAATTGGACCGTTCCCCTTTCACAAATAATCCACCCTTGAAGCTAAAGTCATAATGCCCCTTTGAAGAATAGATCACTAAATGATACCCTTACCATGCAAGAATCCTCACTCACCCTATACACCTTATTTTTCCCTTTTAAGGATCCTATCCATTGAATTCTTGAAGTACATTTGAGCATACATCCCTATCATTGGACACATCTACACAATCAAGAAGGCTTGTTGAGTGCTCTCCCTTTGGTTTGCATTCCCTTTCACACTTCCTTTCATCTAATCTATATGTGAGTTTTTTTGTTTGGTTTTTGAATGTTATAACCTTTGTTAAATGTTCTTTGCATGCTAACTTCCATGGCTCTACATTTTGGCATGTCTAGTGGGAGTCCGCATATGGGTCATTCATTTATCAATCTCCATTCATTTTTTGGTTTTATTAACTAACAAACTAACCAATTGATGATGTTTTTGTTGTTTTATGTGGTTAGAGATGGTTGCTATTGATTATATAGGTCTAGAGATGTACATAGGAGGAAGAATTATATCTTTATACACCCAAAACAATTCAAAAAACTCTTCGTAGCCTTTCCTCTCTATCTTGGTGCTTTTGTCTCTCATTTATGTGTATCCATGCCTTATTTTGGTGCATATATGACTTATGTTGGTGCTTTTCCACGCATGGAATCTTTCTCCTCAATAATATCACTTTCCATGATCTCAGTAATTTTTATTTGCAAGAAAAATACGACACATAAAATCATAGAAATAGGGCTAAAAATGGTGTTTCTAGTGGTTAAAATAGTTTTTTCCTTACACTTCATGGGGATGTAATACCCAGAATGTTCAGACCATCTTAAAATATCATTACGAGGAGTGCAAATTATCTAAGCATAATAGCTTAATGATTTGATAGTAATAATAATGATAACTTTTTTTGTAATCATCCCATACCACAAAAAAATGATGGCTCTTTTTTAAAGCAAGGGTTATTAGTCTCTTTCCTTTTTCCATGCCCTTGCATGAAAAAATCCACATAATTGATCCTCACTAAATGTTGTGTCATATTTAAGGTGATCTTAACCATCATATCACTAGGAAGGCCACTAAAATGCTAGTTTTCCAAATTTGGGTAGTCATCAAACATAGTTTAGAGGGGTCATTTCCCTACTAATGAAGGAATTTATGTAGTTTGGTAGCATTCTAGTACTCATCTAGATTTTTAGGCTATCCATATCAAATGCCAAGCCTACCATAGCATCTACAACCGCATTTCCCTTCTTCAAAGTGTGTTGTAACTCATATTGATCAAGGGTCATTAGGAATTGCCAAATGTCCCCAAAGATACAATGTAAATCCCAACCTAATTGAGCACACCCTTGGACAAATTCAATGATGAGTTTAGAATCACCTTCTATGGTTAAATTCCTAAGCTTCATCTCCATAGAAAATTTAAGACCCCAAAGTAAGGCAATGGCCTATGCTACATTATTGGTTCCATGTCCCAAATTCCATGAGTAGTCTAATAGTACTTCTCCCTTAGTTTTTCATAGCACACTTCCAACTTTTGTGAAACCATCTCTTGCTACACCATCAAATTTGAGCTTGATAGTAGACATGGTGTGGGGGATCCAATAGGTTCTTTTTTTTCTAAAATTTTTGGCTTGTCAAAGTACTAGAAGTTGAGGAGAGTGTTCCAATTTCTAGCAAACACTCCATTCTGCATGCTCAGGGGTTTTTGTGGAGCTCTAAACTTGGCCACCATAACATTCTTCATAACAAGATTCCTCAATATCTCTCCCACTACCTCTTGCCCCCTTTCTTCTGCCTTGAAGACCTAATTATACCTCTCCTTCTAGACACCCCATCAAACATGTGGGGGGAGGATATTCCAAAGTATTTTGAGTTAGGGGTGGTAGAAGGGGCAATTCCATTTCTATATAAATTGTTCCATTCCTCTATTCATAACCCAAACTGATGGGAATTTTCTTCAAATGTAGGACCATACCCTTAAAGTATAAGGGCATTCAAGAAAGAGGCGCACATGCTTTCCTCTTCTTTCTTGCAGAGATAGCATTTTTTAGTAATCTGTATGCCTCCCCTCCTTAGGTTTTTAGTTGTTAAGTTCCTATCATCCATGACCATCCACAAAAAGAAATTGACTTTTGGTAGCAAATGACTATTCTAGATCTTTCTTTGATTGATAGGGGTCTGATCCTTTTCAAATATAAGGTGGTAGGCAAATTTAACCGAGAATTGACCATTAGTTCTCCTATCCCAAACCACCTTATCAAGCTAATAATGCAAGGGGAGTTTGTGGCAGTAGACCAATTTCTCCAATTCTTTAACTAGAGGGTTCTTTTTGTTAGGATTGCCAATAGTGGATAAACATTTTCATTTTCTTTGGGCATCAATATATTTAATCACCTTCTCTCCCACCATTCTTTTTAAAGTTTCTTGTAGACATTTGAACTTGATGTAGATCAATGGTTTCTTCCCCAACCAGTTGTCCTCCCAGAATCTGATTCTTAAGGATGTTATTTCAAACCTTAGAGCCAATTGGGAGGTCATTATTGAGGAGATTATACCTGAAATGGGTGTTGGAAAGGTATTTAGCCCTCATGATTCTTCCCCAACTAGTCTTATTTTCCAACAATCTCCACCCCATTTTAGTGAGCAGTACTTTATTCAAATCAAAATTTCTTCTTATTCCTAACCCCCCATTATCTTTGGGTTCACGAAAAATCTCCCAATTAACAAGGTTCGGTTTGTTTCTCTCCTTTGTGCCTAACCATAGGAAGTTCCTTTGCATTTTTTTGAGTTTTTTGGCCATAATTTGATTAATCTTGAAGATGGAAAGAAAGTAGATAGGTATACCTTATAGAGCTTCCACCAATAGTTGGAGTTTCCTTGCATTGCTAAGTACTTTACCTTTCTACCCAACAAGCTTCTTTTGCATCCTTTTTAGGACAGTGTTCTAGAAAGTGATAGAGACATCCTTGATCATTAGGGGGAGACCAAGATAGGGTCTAGGAGGTTTACAAAGTCACATCCCAGGATATTTTTAACCTTAACCTGCAAGACTTTGAGAGTGTCAAAAAAATAAACCTTACTTTCTACAAGGTTAATTTTCTAACTTGAAAGATCCCCATAGTTAGTAAGTAGGTTCCTCCAAGTTTTAGCCTCCTAGATGGAGGATTCACCATCCGTGTATTATTGTATAACCTTAGGAGACAGTGTGGTAGCAGGTTAGATTCCTTTTATATTGCCCAAATCTACCAGCATGCAAACTGATCTACCCAACACTTCAAACCACCATAATGAAAAGCTAAGGGGATAGAGGGTCACCTTGTCTCAGGCCTCTTCTAGATTCAAAGTTACCCTAGGGGGTCCCATTGAGAAGCACCTCATATGTTGTGATTTTCACCATATTTTTTATGAAAGTCACTACATCCTTTTTGAACCCCACCTATTCCAATACATCATATAGGAAGGTCTAATTGACTTTTTCATAGGCCTTTGAAATATCTAATTTAAGGGTCATGCCCGGTCGTCTACTTATTCCCATAGAGTGAAGGATTTCATGGGTCATAATTACAATATCTAGGATTTGTTGACCTGGGAAAAACCCCTTCTATGGGCCCCTGATAACCATTTCCAAAATGGATTTAATCATGTTGACCAACACCTTGGAGAAGATTTTATATATGGCATTGCAAAGGTTGATTGGTCTAAAATTTCTTATGTTTTTGGGTCTCTAGATCTTAGGCACGAGAACAATAAAGGTTTTATTGATCCTTCTTAGTATTTTCCCAATTTTGATCATGTCCCTAGTGGCCCAAACCAATTTATTTATAATCAATTACTAGAAGTGTTGAAAGAAGGCCAATAGGTAGCCATCAGGGCCTAGTTCCTTGAAGGCCTTCATAGAAAGCATAGCTTTCATCTACTCTTCTTCTGGGAATTTCTCCTTTATCTTATAATTTTCCTCATTATCAAAAACTATTGGGATGATATTGAGAATACTTCTCCTAATTATATTTGTTTTCCTCTTGTCCTCCCTTTAATAGGAATCCATCAAGAACTCAACCGCATATTTTCCAATATCCTCTTGCTCCTTCTAGGCCCTTCCTCCATCCTCTTCAAGGGAGGTAATAGTGTTTCTTTTTTTGTGTTTTGAAGTCAATCTATAGAAGAAATACGTATTGATGTCACCTTTAGAAAGCCAAGAAATATGGGATCTTTGCTTCTAGAAGACCTCCTCATTGTTAATAGTTTCCTTCCACCTCCCCCTACAATACTCCTCCTCTTGGGTGGTAGCCTCTACCTTTTAAGTTCCTCTTTAATATCTCTTTTTATTTTTAAAACATCTCCAAAAGATCTCTTATCCCATTCCTTTACATTCCTCCTAACATTAACTAGTTTTTAGGTAAGCTTGAACATTGTAGTGCCATCCACCTTGCTGTTCCACCTATCTTCCACCTTATTTCTAAAGTCTAGGTGAGATTTTCACATAATTTCATACCTAAAAGATTTAGCCCCAGTTTCCATATGATTCACCTAATTGAACATAATTGGGGAATGGTCAAAAATTGTTCTTGAAAGGTCAAACCCTTACCCAAAACCAAGATTCTACCTGATCTAACTTGGATAAAATCCTTACCCTTCCTTTTATTGGTCCAAGTAAAGGGGTTACCCTACAGTTCAACATCCATGAGATCATAGGTTTTCATAAAATCTAAGAGATCTTGCATGCTTTCTAAGAACTCATTGTTCCCCCCAACTTTTTTTAGGGTTATAGGGGGTGTTAAAGTCTTCAATGCACATAATATTTTTATCCTTCATATTTCCCAATACTCCTCCCACCCTCCCTCAAGCTTCACTTCTGTCATCCCTACCATTAAGGGCATAAATGTTCACCAGGTTCCATGTCATTTTTCCATTGCTGAACTCCATAATCATGAAGTTCTTTTCTTTATGGACCTCCTCACCGATCAAGGAATTGGTATTCCAAATATTTTCTATACCCCTCAAGGCCCCTTCTACTTCTGAATGAAAGAAGATAGCCCCAAGCCATAACTTATCAATCTCCATTCATTTTCTAATTTTATTAACTAAAAAACTAACCAACTGATGATGTTTTTGTTGTTTTATATGGTTAGAGATGGTTTCTATTGATTATACAAGTCTAAAGATGCACATAGGAGGAAGAATTATATCTTGAAACACCCAAAACCCTTCAAAAACCTCTTCATAATCTTTCCTCTCTATCTTGGTGCTTTTGTCTCTCATTTATGTGCATCCATGCCTTATTTTGGTGCATCTACAACTTATTTTGGTGCTTTTACACCTCATCTACACATTCATCACACTTTTTAGCACTTTTTTGCAAGATTTTTGTAATTGGTGAATACACACTCCCAAAACTCGCAGTTGCGTAATTACTCTATTTCCTTGCCCATCCATTTACTACTTTTGTGAATCCATCCCTTAATTCCACATATTTTTTCCTTACTTCTATGCATGCATTCCTTAATTATGCGCATTTGTCCCATACTTCTATGCAGCTATCCCTTCTATCCATGCATCCATTCCTTATTTTTGCACATTTATTCATTAATTCCACACTTTTGTTCATAAATTGTGTGCATTTGTTTAGTAATTTTGCACATCCATATAGTAGTTTCACATATCTGTTCAGTATTTCTACACATCCATGCAATAATTGTGCACATCCATTTAGTAATTTTGCATATCCATCCAGTAATTCTATACATCCATGCAGTAATTATGTGCTTTTATTCAACAATTGTGTGCATCTATTTTTTTAACTATCTATATGTTTTTTGTTTTAGTGCATTTACTCTATCTATCTGCACATCTATAGCTGGGGATTTTATCTTTTGTCTAGGTTAAAGAGCTTAGGATATTCGCATTTTTACTAACCATTACTTGCAGGTTGTCATTTAAAAACATTTTCCTTTGGAATTTACTTGCATGTTTATTCATTGGTTTGATGAAATTGCACTTCAATTTGGGCCTAACAAAATTATCAATCAAATATTGAATGCAAAATGCTAAAAATCAACCAAAATTCAATCTTAAATGCCTTAAAGAAATCCATAAAGCACTTTTTTGGAATGAATGCATGCAAGTCAAATGATTCTTGAGTGTTTAAAAAGACAAAAGTTTCATTTTGGGTTTTAAAAAAAACATTTCAAACACTTTGATTTAAGGCTTAAAACAAAAATCACAACATTTTGAATGCCTTAAAGTAAAAAGCTCTTATTCCTATCCTTTTAAAGGTTTCACGCATGCTTTCTTTCATTGACATGAATTATTTTGTTGACCATCATTGTCAAGTTAGAAAGAATATTCTATGACAATCACAAGTATTTTTAGTAATTGATAGGAAAAAACTAAAAGCTTCAAAATTAGAATGAACCAAGTGTTAGGTGTCTCTTAAGATTGTGTCTTTTAACACATCTTTGATTTCTCTTTATTTCTTACAAAATAGAACCATTTAAATATGTGATGCATGTACTAAAATTTGTTAGCAAGATCATCTATAACAACCTAAGAGTGCTTCTAGTGAGTTCATCATCCTTTGGGAAGTAAGTCCCCTTTGTATAGAAGCTCAAACCGGTAAAATTCTTTGGCCAGTATATAAATGAGAAAAAGGGTAAAAAAATTTCTCCATCAGGTAAGTTCAGGCAATGCTTTTCTTGGGTTGGCCCAAGGTGGAAAAAATTTCTCACGATTTCAGCATGTTTGAAATATATTCTTAAGTGAATCACATATGTAATAACTGATTGGCTAACTCCACAAATCTAATTATGAACCAACTTAGTAGCTACCCTTTTGTCCTTGGTGTGTTCTTTTTGGTGCAAGGGAAATAGCATCCCTTAAGATTACTCACCATCTTGCTCTCCTGGTAGAGGAATAAGGCCACTTGGGTTTCCTTTCCAAGAGTCATTGTCCCCGTAGAAGGGGGACTTCTATTTGTCATGCCTTGAAGATTTTTTGATGTGTATCATTTGTCAATCAACTCTTATATCAACTCACCTCTTTGATTAGAGGGACATATTGCACTAGAATCAGGAGACATTAATTTATAAGCCATGGAATATTATATTGAAGCCAAATTGACCTTAGAGATAAAAGTGTGTTTGAATTGTCTTATTTGTGAAAAAGACCTGATGAAAAAAATTTGTAAAAAAAAGACACATTTGGTTACTGTCAAGTCCTTTTGCTAAAGAGATCATTTTTTTAGCTCTCAAATTAGTGTTGTCCTTTAAGAGATTTTTTTCTCACAAAACACCATATCCATCATCAAAAGAGTTATATCCTTGTTCTTTCAACACAAGTGTTGGCAAGTTTATCTGTAACAACTCTAAGTATAGTTTGTTCCACTTCACCTCTTACTTTTAAACTAAAGCCAATATATCATCTTTTGATAAAAACCACTTCTTATCTACTTAGATCCATTTTCTATCTCAACGATTCATGTTGTCCAACCTAAGTCAAAGGTATACTTAAAGTTGTCATTTCCTTAACCCAAATTTGAGACAAACCTAGTGGAAACTTTATGTTAGACCAACTAAAACCCAATTTTAAAAAGGTTAAGCTCTAGCAACCAATAGTATAATGAGAGATAGAAGAAGAACATAAGAAACACACTCATGATCCAAGACTTGGTAAACTAGATCAAATTGAGAAAGAAGGTATTGAGGTTTACCTATAAACTGAGTGAGACCAAAAGATTCAAAACCTAACCTTAAGACATAGAGTCAATCAAAGCCTCATCAACTACACCAGTTATACCCACTTTGATTAGGTTCCTTTTTCTTCCACACACACTTTGTACTTATCACATCATAGATTTTTCCTTTAGGGTTATCATATAGGTTCTTATCCTCCTTAGGCATTTTGTAGATTCATTATCCTTAGCTCATGATTTAGAAATCCATCCCCATCCAAATCAAAATCCTCATCATCCCATTCATCCTTAAGAATTTGGTGCCACCTTGTTGAGATTTGTCTATCCTACATCCTAAATTCATCATACTATCAGAATTATCCCTTTGACTAAGCATTGTCTAGGGTAATCTATCTTTGTAACTTGTGTCCCTCATCACCTTGAGCTAAAGATTGGGCCCCACACTTAATCATCACTTGTCTTCCAAAGGGTCATTAGTCTATCTCAAAGTTGACATCACCATCACATCTTGAGCTTACACATAGGGAAAACATCTCTTTTACTTTGACACCACATCACCAAGCCCTTTAGGACTCTAATTTTGGAAATATGGGTAGAAAAATGTCTAAAGTTTGTCATTTATGGCAACATATACTTCGCATTTCATTTATTTAATCATTATTAGAAAATTTTATAAGTATTAGATAGGTTGCAATAGTGCATAGAGAGATACAGTATGTATGAATGATAAACTTTGAGTTAGTTCCAGCGTAGTTGAGGATCAATAGTTGATAGGGTCATGATGACATACGTTAGTGCATAGAAGTGTATAGACTATACAGTGTAAGTTATAGTTTAATTACTAGTTCAGGTAATTAGCAGAGTAGAATAGAGCATAATAACTCATTGGAGTATATGGCTTAAGGAATTATTTTGGAAAAAAAATAATTACCTAATCATGTTGGGTTGACATCCTAGATGTTTACCCAAAGTTATTTTATATTTGGTCAAACAAGTGAAAGCATCAAGGATGACTAAGAAGAGATTTATTAATTTGTGAGATATAATTAAAGATCATATCTTGCACAAATAATGTGGAGTATTAATGTGATGCAAACTATATGTGAAGGAAGCTTGAGTGATATCTAAGCCTTATGTGATGTAAAATTTGATGTATGATCAGAGCAAGTGTGAAATACAATAATAAGATAGTATTGTACATATATCTACTCTTGTGAAGAAACTTTATTGAATATTGCATGTTAGGGAAGTGAGCTCTTCATGCATACATTTCATTTGATCTAACAACTCCTAATAGGGTTAAGGCTTTTAATAGAGCCTAGTCCTCTAACAAGGACTCAAGACACTATATGTATTTCATAGACTCCTAATAGGGTCAATATCCATAACAAGATTCTTTTGTTTAGTGGATCATCTTGTGGGTATCATCCCATTGGGGTTTTCCCTTGGCTAGGGTTTCCCTACTTAACAAATAACGGTTTTATGAGTTCTCTTTATGTATGGATATATTTATTTTTCAACATTTTTGGTTTACTTTCATATGCAAGTTATAAAGTAATTAACAATATTTATTTATAGGTAAATTTTTGTAGACCTTGAAACAAAATTTGAGAATGCAGACCTTAGATCCCAGTTAAGTCAAGTGAAATCTAAATTAGACTCTATTAAGATAGAACATGCTAAGTTAGAAAAGGACAACACTATTGTGAAAGGAGAATTGACACAAGATAAACAATAGTTAGAGAAGCTTTATTCCAATAGTGAGAAAATTGATGAGCAGATATTTTACCAAAGACCTTCTTATGATAAGACAAGCCTTGGATATTATATTGGAGAGAAATCAGCCAAGAAAGTTTAAATTAGAAAAGAACCAGATCTATTCATTAAATACCCTAAATAATCCGATCTGAGTAAGATTGAATCAAGCACAACAACTGAAGTATCTAAAAAGATTGAACTAGTTGATTTGTCTATGAAACATGATGAACCAAAGAAAATAGATCAAGTTAATGAACCTAAGGAATCTAAATTATCAAAGGAAGTTAGAAATGAATTAAAACGTAGACATTTCATATGCAATGAATATGGTCATATGAAAAGAGATTTCATAGGTTATTCTTTTAAACCTATTACTAATTTCTATTGTTATAATTGCCATGGTTATGGGTGTAAAGTAGTAGATTGTAAGAAACCTAAGTTTGATAGTAATAATGGGAATAGTAGAATATTTAGGAATACTAACCCTGTAGGTAATGAAAGATGGAGATCACAAAGTAGATCTAATGATGGAGAGAAATCCAATGGTGAAGAGAAATAGTTTGTATGTTACAAGTGTAACAATCCTGGACATATTGCAAGGAATTAAAGAGCACCTGAAAGCTAGAATGGAACCAATCAGATAAGGAATGCACCTGTATGTTAGTTATCTAATAAATTTGGACACATGGAAAGATTTTGTAGAATGGATAGAAGGAACTTCAACAGGAATCCTAATTATAGAAGGAACAATAATAGAATCATAGAAGAAATGATAATGGCAGCAACAACAGTCAAAAGGAAGAAATCAAAAAACATGTTGATGAATTCATGTAAGCATTTGTGAAATAATTAATCTAGAAAGTTCTCATACAGTTTTGGAGGAGCAGTATTTTGATGCACCTCATGGTAAATTGAAGTCAAAATTTGTTTGTGACTCATCCTATCTAAATTAAGCATTTCTAGAAGAGGTAGAGCATCAGTTAATCAAAACTAATGATAGAGTGTGAATTAGAAGTTGTGTAGTTAGTAGAAGGTAGATGAAATAGAGATGAAGCTATGGTTGAATAGGCAAGATTTTTGATGATCGTAGGAAGTAGTACAAAAGAAAATGAGTTTACTGGTAATTAGTGACAACTTTTGAGAATAAAGTAGATACACATTTAATATGGAGTTAAATTTGAAATGATTTAAGGATTGTGAGTAAGATATTTAGTACCATTTGATCATGCAAAAATTTTGGAGCAAATTAGTGAGCAATTTGATAGTGAATTCCAAGTGTGAATGAAGGGTTCAAGTGCAAAGTTGTAGAAGCCCTAAATCATGATATTAAAGGTATTTTATGAAGCTTTAAGTTGGAATTTTCATTATCATAGTTAGCAGTATGGAAAGCCAATCAATGTGTGATGTAAGTCAAAGACCTAGATATAAATTCAAGAAGCACCCATTTTTTTCTCTCATGGATGATACCTTAGGAGTGTTTTCTCAAATTCTACCAAATGTGCTTCACATAGAAGATGTTAGAAGTTACATTCATTGTAAATTGGAGAGAATAGGAGATGAAGATATTAATAAGGATTTAGTAGTTATGTATAATAGAGACGTAACCCTAAAATTAGAATTTACATACCTAAATAAGTTGAATCTAATTAAGTATATGTTCTACACAAAATTTGATAATCATGAGTGGACCAGAATTATCCTAAGTTGATTTCATGAAGAAATGTTTTGGGTAGGTGATGTGCCTATTATAATTGACAATGACCTAATCCATAAATTTATAGGTTTAAGAAATGAAGGTTGTATTAGAGTGAATGAAAGGAATGTAAGAAAGACAATTGAGACAAACTTGTATACTAAGTTTGATGGGAGGAATATGAAAGTTGACATGATTTAGGACAAAGTAAATAAAGTGTTTAGAAAAATTATAGGATATAAGTTGAATCATAGTTCTAGTGTGAACTCTATGCCTATAGGATTCATGCATGCAACTTATGTAATGGAAGTTGAGAAAATAAAAGTAAATATGTGTGAGATTTTTAGAGTGTAGCTGTTGGACAACATTGTGAAGCTAAAGGAGGCTAAGAATGTAATTTTTATATTTGAATCTCGATTAACATGCTTATTTTTCTATACAACCAAGTAGCTCCCTAGTATGACAAGTTGAGATAGTATTGAATGTTAACTGAAGATGGTTACTTAGTGCTACAGGGCCAAATTAGAGAACGTCAGAGACAATTACATTGACAGAATGATAAAAAGCTTCCAATCTATGATGAAGATGAGATACATAATCCCTCCCTCTATGGTGGAGAAATATAAAGATGAGATATGTTTCATGGTAGAAACTAATACTACATGTATGGAGGCAGTAGAACCTAGGGTAAATTTTATTAGGCCCATGGGAATATGAAATGAGTAAAGAACTCATAAAAGGATATGCAAGGATTATTCTATAGATAGAAAGGGACATTGAATGTCCTAGATGGGGCACCTATGATGAGAAGATAAGGGAAGTTATTATAAACTTCATAGCAAAGAGATTAAAAAGAATGTGGAGAAGAAGATAGAATCCATTCTTAAGGAATATGGTATGATAAGAGAAGAATTTAATGAGATCAAAGGTGTTGAAATTGATAAGGAGAAATTAATTAGAAGATTCTCTACACTTAGATAGTTTTTGTCGCCCAAAATTAGTATTTTTTAGAGGCGATTGCAGGAGTGTCTTGCAGCTAAGGCCTCCTATGATAAAATTTCCTATACTAACTTGAGTGTGGTTGAAGTTTCATAATATCCACTTTGCACACTGATAAGTATAACTGACACAATTAAGGAGAATTAGAAGAAATATCTTGAGAGACTGAAACTTGGTTTTGTAGATTGTATAGCCAGAATATCAAGTTGATCAACATAGTTTTGTACACAAATTTTTGACACCTTTTCCATTGATGTCAAAGGGGGAGAAGTATATGTAATGATAATTTTATATGTATATGTAAGAGAATCTTGCCTATGTAAAGGAGTGACAAGGAATGTAATGATACATCAAAACATGAATAAGATTTTTTGTTTTGAAGGCAATTTTGTGTAATTACGTTTTGTATTTATTTTGTTTTGTATGACATTATTTTGGGAGTTAGCTAATTTTCCCAAATGTTACTATCAATGTCAAAGGGGGAGATTGTTGGAATTATGGCTAGATAGATTTCTAGATGTTGTCACTTATGGTAACATATACTTAGCATTTCATTTATGCAATCAAAATTAGAAAATCGTCTTAGTTTTAGACAAGTTGAAATAGTGTAGAGAGATATAGTATGTATGGATTACATACTTCAAGTTAGTTTATGTGTAGTTGAGGGTAGATGGTTGATAGGGTCACAATGATCTATGTCAGTGCACAAATGTGTATGGACTATATAGAGAAATTTATAGTTAAATTACTAGTTCAGGTAATTAGTAGCAAAGAACAGAGCATGATAACTAATTGGAGTATATAACATTAAGAATTATCTTGGAAAAAAAATTACTTAATCATGTTGGGCCGACATCCTAGATGTTTACACAAAGTTATTTTATATTTGGTCAAATGTGTGAAAGCATCAAGGCTGACTAAGCAGAGATTTATTAATTCGCGAAGTATAAGTAATGATCATATCTTGTGCAAATAATGTGGAGTATTAAAGTGATGTAAACTATATGTGAAGGAAGCTTGAATGATATTCAAGCCTTATGTGATGTAAAATATGATGTATGATTAGAGCAAGTGTGAAATACAATAGTAAGATATTATTGTATGTATATCTACTCTTGTGAAGAAACTTTATTGTATATTGCATGTTAGGGAAGTAGGCTCTTCGTGCATACAATGTATTTGATCTACTAACTCCTAATAGGGTTGAAGCTTTTAATAGAGCCTAGTCCTCTAAAAAGAACTTGAGACACTATATATATTTCATAGACTCTTAATAGGGTCAATATCTTTAACAAGATTGTTTTGTTTAGTGGATCATCTTGTGGGTATCATCCCCACCAAGGTTTTTCCTTAGCTAGGGTTCCCTAGTTAATAAATAATGATGTTATGAGTTCTCTTTATGTATGGTTATATTTACTATTCAGCATGGTTGGTTAACTTGCATATGCAAGTTATAAATTAATTAACAATACTCATTTGTGGGAAAAAGTTTGTAGAATACTGATTTGCACCCCCCCCCCCCCCCCCCCCCCACCAGTATTATCTATTTCCAAAACCTTAGATATCATATCATTGAAACTAAGATCCCTCATCATCATCCTTCACATCCATCACACATATCTACATCCTAGAAACTCCTTGCATTATAGTGGTCACATCCTTAGGAAGCTTTGGAAACACCCCTTTGCATATTTGCATTCATTGGCATATCATCTCACATTTCATCCTTAGAAGCATTATCATTTCATGCCATCTACTACACATTTTTGTAAAAAAAAAAGGAAGAAGAAAGACATGGTTCCTATTCTTAGTAGTAGTTTAGCTAACACACATCCATACCCAATGGTATCCATGATGACACATACCCCACCAACACAAAACCTAGAAGATTTGGGTCCATCCCTAGACATAGATACCTTTATGAATCAACTAGGGCATGCAACCATTGTTAATGCCATCATAGATAGGAATAGATAAATCATCATGGAAAAATTCCTATGGAATAATGTTGGTTTCTTTGACTTTGGGAGACCACCACCTTTAGACATATCAAATCTTGCGCATCCCTTATTTGGCAGACTACCACCTATTAGTCCATATGATCCCAATGACCCCTTCTTCATACCAGCAATAAGACATCAAATAATACCACCATTACTCATGGATCCAAACATACCATCCACCCAACTTTTTCCTTCAATCCCATAAAGTAGCTAACCTACCATCGCATAGTCATTTGTCCACACAACACCTCAACAACCTACCATCACACAATCCACACCTATAACCACTTCCATCACTGCTATTTCTACCACTTCAAAATTCACATCTATTCCATTCAACATTGTAGGACCTTCCACTTCCCAAGTTGTTTCTTCCACTCTATACATGACCACTAGTACACACAACACATTCTAGCAAAGTGCCCAATCAACCTCATAATTTACTACAAAGATGTCACCAATAAGGCCTAACCACCCACCTTTTGTCACCCCTACTCCATTTACATCTATGCCAAACACCACCACCTCATTCCCACCTAGTCCTTGGAGTCTTGGATAGTCACAGGGATTGACCATAAGTTTCCCACTTAGTACTTCATTCATACCAACTTTTCAAGCACATCCACCACCACCACCCAAAAATATCTTACCACTCATCAAAAATTAATTTTCTATGCCACCCTTAGGAAGTCACGAAATGATACCACACCAACAACAAGCAGGAATAGGGATTATTCCCTACATCAACTATTTGGCACCCCTCAGCACCTAGTTTCCTTCTCAAGCAGGGGAACAACCAACATGCATTGAATAGAGTGTTTCATCCCAAAGCATAGCACTAACATATCCATCACTACCCCTCTAGTAGAAACCATCACAATTGTAGTATATGTAAACAACAGTGCAAATTCATCCACCTGGACAATAGTCCCACACCCATCTACCATAGCAATAATTATAGTATCAATAATTTACCTAGAAAATCCTATAGTACATAGAACTACCACCCCAAAAATTGATACCACCCATCCAAACAAAACTTCAATCTACATTCCACCCACCACAACACACCCATAAAAACTATCCATATTCACCCACCCAATCTAAAACATACCCTACACCTAGGGCATCAGGATTAAGGGCATCAAGAATAACACCTGTTAACCCCAAGTGGGAAGAAATAAATAATTCCCTAAGGCACTCAACCTTCAAATTTGAAGATGTTTATTTGTACCCACTTGATAGAGCTATAGTAATCACCCCTTTTTCTAAACACTTTGACATCCCCAAATTTAATAAATTTAGAGGGAAAGGAGATCCAATCATGAATTTCAAACAATTTTACATGCATTACCAAGAAGTAGCCTACAATGACATATTCATCATGCATCTCTTTCCTAAAAGTCTAGGATGTCCTACTCCTAAATGGTTTTTTTGGATAGCCTAGGGCACAATTAACACTTTTGTTGATCTTTCCAAAGCCTTTGTGGTATAATATGCCCATCTTGTTGAAACTAAGTCATGCATAATCAACTTAGTACACACCAAAGAAAAAGAGGGTGAAAGCCTCACTGATTAATTGCAAAGATAGAAAACTTTCACAACTCAAATTTCTTGCAAAATACCAGAGTGCCACCTTGTCAAAATGTTCATTAACAATGCTCAACCTAGACCCTCTCACCACATGGTAATGAAATATCTACAAATATAAAAGAGATCAAAGAGAAAGGCATGTGCCTTAAGTGAGGGCTTATTAATGGTGGAATTATAAAGCCCCTTAAATTAAATAATGAAAAGCAAGGACATTCTAATGACAAACTGCAATATTGGAATAGAAACAAGAATATTGTTACAAATGGTGCCACTAATACTCAACATGTCCAAGTAGTCAACATGATTCCTAGCACATCAAACACTCCATACCAATAACTACCTCAACAACAACAACCATCATATCAACCAAACATTTTCTATCAACAACCATATCAACAATCTTTGCAACATCAATATTAGTATAACACAATAGTACCCACTTATTGAGGACCAATGAATCAAACCAATGCTTTTACTATCAAAGCTCAACCAAAAATTTAGGTCCCAAGATAATCCCATGTATATACTCCCTTGGGGGAACCATTAGATGTTATGTTTGACAAATTGGCCAAAGAAAATCTCATCCACTACCCACAAATGCAAGCACTGGACCCAAATCAATGTAAAGCATCATGGTTCAAAGAGAATGATTTTTAAAAATTTCATCGTGTGAAAGGGCATCTCGCCCTCAGATGCATACAACTCAAATATTATGTACAAGATCTAATCAACCATAAGGAAGTCACGGTTGGAGCACAAGCCTCCCTAAATGTAGGACTCTTGATCTATCAAAATGAATTTCCATCACACAAAAAAAAAAATGTGAGTAAGGAACCTATACCAAAAAATAATACCAATACCTCCAGCCAAGAAAATAATACCCAAACCAAGCAAGGTAACAATCATGGTAGATCTCAATATTACACTTCCACATGCCTAGACTACAGTAGCTTGATTAGTTGCCTATCCCAGGTGGAATCCTCTATTAATGTAATAAACATCAAAGGCCCTAATACTCAATGTGAAATCACCACATGAATAACTTGACTCAACATCATAGGGCCACCTACACCTACACTCTCTCCTTCAGCTATGTAGTACTTTTATGGAACATCTTGGGAGCATGCCAGCCCAAATCTTCATCCTAGATTTACTCCACACCAATCCACTCTATAAAGAAATCCTTGATAGTGCACTTCATGAATCTCGCATCCCTATTGATATCAATGCTAGAAAATTTTGAAATTTGTTAGGCCATCTCTCCACCCCATGTGTATTATCCTTCAAAACCTTTGATATCCCAATACTTGAACCAAATGACATCCTTCCACTCTACATAGTCATCACGGTTTCCAACTTCATCATCAAGAAGTTCATGATAGATAATGGATTGGCTTGAAAATTATGCACATTCAAATGCATCAAATAATTAGGCTACACTGAGGCATATATCATAAATTAAAGTTGTCACTATTAAGGCCTATGACAACTTGGAGTGGACCACCGAAGGAACCATCTTTCTACCTATCAAAGTTGGACACACTACTCAAGAAATGGTTTTTCATGTACTTTATCTTAACCTACCATTTAACATCCTCCTTGGCCAACCATGGATAAATTCTATGAAGGTCATCCCCTCCACTTGTCATTAGTACATCAAATTTCTACACCATGGCACCAAGATAACCATCCACGTTAATCCTGAACCCTTTACATATTGCAATGTGGTTGAAGCATCCTATAATAATCATTGCCCCAAAATTGAGATTGGTACCACCATGGCTAGCTCCTCTAGTACTTTTCATGATCCCAACACCATCTTAGCCTTCACACTCTCCATGATTAAGATCAACTACTAAGGTTGTGGTGAATACAATCTTTCATATGCCTTTGTTGTTGGTGCTCTATCACTTGACCCACATACTTGAGGGTGCCCAACCTATCAAAGACTGAAGCAAGAGACCACTCCTCAGCTCAAGCAACTCTAGTCCACCACATTTATTTCCAACAAGATCCTCAATGGGGAATAAATGACCCCTAACATCAGCACATGGTTATATAAGGATCCACATACAAAAGATAACCAACTCCTTGATTACTTGGAATAGAAATATCTACACTCACACCACCTTTTTATTAAATAGTGGGATTATCAAGGAGGTGGCCTAGGGCATAAAGAGTTAGGCACTAGACAACATATAGAAGCATATAAAGAGGAGAAAAAGAAAGGAATAGGCTATGGACTCCCCATAATGAGGGATGCTACTAAAGACAGTCATGCCTTTTTAAAAATCCAAAACAACTTTGAAGAAGTTGAAGATATTCCTGAGGAAGTTGAAAAGAAAGCCTACAATGATATTTTCCTTGACAAACTTATATAAGTAACCTCTGTGCTTTGTGAACTATCCATCAAACTCGTAGACCTTTCCCTCACTCATCCTGAACTCCTTTATTGGGACCAACCAAGTATAATCCATGTTGACAAGTTTTCTATGGAGTACACATTTCTAAGATTCATGGGAGCTGAGATGTCACACAAATAGCCACTGCCACCATTAGCTTATGTTTAGAAAATGGACCCAAAGGGCTACTTTAGGGAGGATGAAATCTCCAATAATAAAAATGATATAGATAAAAGAAATAAAAATCAAAAGTAAGAGCAAAGGTATCCCCTAGTGAAATCTTTTCTGAAGCACCATTGGATCATTCAAAAAATCAAATAAAAATAAAGGACATATTTGGTGGTGAAAACCTATCTAAGGTGACTAAAGATGGATATTTCATCATTTCCTCACAAAATTTTACACCTACCATATCATCAATCCTAACAGAGGACACTAGGATAGTCAACATCAGTCTCACAGAGACACCCAGCATCACATACATTGCAACATCTTTACCAACAGATCAAATAGACCTTCTCATTGGGGTGCTCTGAGAAAATGTTGTCTAATTCACATGTTCCTACCAAGAAATTCTAAGACTAGCTATCATAAATTAGTGGTACATCATTTGGCATTAGATCCAAAGGTCAAGCTAGTCAAGCAGAAACTATGAAAGATGCATCCCAAGGTCGCTATACTAGTCAAAGTAAAGTTAGAAAAGATGCTAGAAGGAAAGATCATCCCCCCAATTGATTATTCAAATTGGATTTCCAAGATGGTACCAAACACAAATCCCTCTAGTGATATCAAAATCTACACAAATTTTTGGGACCTCAATAAAGCTTTTCCCAAGATTGATTTTCCTTTACCAAATATCTACATGATTGTGGATCTCACAATTGGACACAAACTATTATAACTCATGGATGAATTTTCAAGATACAATCAAATATAGATAATAGAAGAAAATCAACATAAGACATCATTCATCACCCTTTGGGGAACCTTTTGCTACAACATGATTCCATTTGGCTCAAAGAATGTAGGGGAAACCTATCAATGAGCTATGATGGTCATCTTCCATGACCTCATCCTTAAAACCCTTAAAGACTATGTATATGAAATCTTGGTCAAATATCTTAATACCCTCGATCACCTATTTCACCTTGAAGAAGTGTTTGATTGGTTGGACAAGTATTATCTCATGCTCAACCCTGATAAATGTGTCTTCAAAATCACATCCGGAAAGCTCCTTAATTTTATTGTATCAAGGCATAGTATTGAGGTTGACCCTTAGAAGGTCAAAGCCATCATGGATATGTATCCTCCCAAGACATTGTGACAATTTTTCTCTCTCCAAGGAAAGTTGCAATTAGTTAGAAGATTCATCTCACAGCTAGCAGATAAATGTTAGCCATTCACACATTTTCTCAAGAAGGATCAAAGTTCAGATGGGATCCTATATATCAGCTCAACTTTGAGCAAATCAATCAAGACTTGGCCAATCCACCTATCTTAATTCTGCCAATTGTTGAATGCCCCTTGATATTATACAAAGTGACTACTCCAATAGCATTAGGTGCATTTTTAGCACAACTTGATGAAAAAGGAAAAAAAAGAGCCATATACTACATCAATCACACTCTGGTTGGCTACAAAATTAATTGCTCTCCTATGGAAAAAGCATGTTTAGCTATATTTTTTGCCTCTCACAAGCTTCAGCATTACATGTTGAGTTGTATTGTGCAACTTATCTCCAAGATTGATCTTTTAAAATACATGTTATCCCACACATCGCTCACAGGCCACCTAGCTAAATGGGTCATGCAACTAAATGAATTTGACATCTAGTATATTAATAAAAAGGAAATCAAAGGACAAGCTATAGTAGATCACTTCGTTGATGTACCATTAGTTGATTCTTATCCTCTAGTTATGGGGTTTCCCAATAAACATCTCTGCATGATAGAAGAACAACCATCATGGAAGTTATACTTTGATGGATCTAATACATTCCATGGTTCTAGAGTAGGCATATTGTTGGTCACCCCTCAAGGTGACTACATTCCTAAGTCTTTCAAACTTTAGTTCTAGTGCACAAACAACATATCAAACTATGAGGCTCTTATTTTAGGGCTCAAAATAGAAATTGAATGGAACATAACAAAGCTACAAGTCTTTGGATACTCACAACTAATTATCAATAAAGTCCTTGATGAGTACCAAATAAAGGATGAAAAACTTCAACCTTACAAAGAATTGGTTGATCAGTTAAAGAAACATTTCACTCAAATCCACTTCACGTAGGTACCAAGGTTGCAAAACAAGGCTGTAGATGTTATGGCCTCTATTAGTTTCCCTAGGAAGCTACACACCACTAGTTCTTAGTTGAGCAGCTATACAATCCTACATACAAGAATGATGAATCAATACAAGTATGCATCTTTATTTGTCCCCAATCCCTGTGGTACCAAGAAATTCATGCTTACCTAAAAAATTATATCATATCTCCTAATCTCACATGAACCCAATGCCAAAACTTCATTCCTAGAGCATCCTTCTACACTATCATATCCAACACCCTATATCATAGAGGTTACCATGATACTCTTTCTTAGTTTTTAGACCAAAATGAGGCCACAATAGCTCTCAAAGAGGTACACACTAAACTTTGTTGTACTCACATGAGTGGTATAGTCCTAGCTAGAAAAATAGTTAGAGATGGATACTATTGGCCTACCATTGAACATGATGCTTGTGATTTTTTCAAAAGGTGTCTACCTTATCAATAGCATGTAAATTTAATCCAAGCTCTAGCTCAATATCTTCAACCTATTGCATTACCATGGTCATTTTCATGTTGGGGGTTCAACCTTCTTGGTGTTATTGTAACCCTATCTTTAGAATGCCACAAATGGACTATCACCACAGCAGATTACTTCACCAAATGGGTGGAGGTAGTCCCACTTGTTACTACCATAGGAGTTCAAGTATCAAAATTTATCCCCTATCACATTATATGTTGCTTCAGTATCCTTGCTACCATTTTTAAAGACCATTGAGGTAACTTTGAAAGCCTCAATATGGAAGAGTTGTGCACCTCCCTCCACATTCATCACCATTTCTCTAGCCCATACTTTCCACAAGGTAACTCTTAGGCTAAGGCAACTAACAAAACCCTATGCAAAATCCTCAACCAATTTGTCAATGATTCTGGCTATGATTGGAATCTACAAATCAACCCAGTCTTATGGGCTTATCACACCTCATTATGTACATCTACAAGCATAATTCCATACTCCCTAGTCTATGCTGTCAACTTTTTCCTACTTGTTGAGGTTGAACTCTCATCCTTGCAAATATATTTATGAGGACAAATATTAGATGGGGACTATAGAGTTTTTAGACTCACACATATAAATATACTAGATGAAAGAAGGTAACAAGCCTATGATCACCTCATAGTTTGTCAAAATTGGCTCAACCGCAACTTCAACAAAAAGTTCAACTAGGCCAATTTCAAGTAGGTGATATGGTCCTCAAAGAAAACATGAAAATAAAGGAAAACTAAGAAAAGAAGGGAAATTTTGAGCCCACCTGGCTTGGTCCAGATGTTGTCACAACATCTTTTGGTTCAGAAGCATATTAGCTATCAACACTTAAAAGTGAAACTCTGAATGATCCTATTAGAAATATTTAGAATAACTAAGGGGTGGGTTGAATTAGTTACTCAAGGTATTTATGTACCACTTGAACAAATAAACATTAAACACTTCATTGTTCTTTTTATCTTGCATATCCTATTGTTGCTCAGTTTCTACTATATAACTATCATAAACTTTAATTTGCATTGCATAATGAAAACATCATCACATGTAAAAAATTCATAGGACATTCATCACAATTTGACACTAGAATTTTATGTGGAAACCCAATTTGGGAAAAACCACCAGCAACATGTCACTCTTTTTCACTCTCTTGAAATGAGCTCTATTAAGAGCCAACCATATTAAAGGTTACAATACACACTATTAAATGTAACCTAGTTAGAGGATTTAATCACCTTGTTAGGAGTCGTCTTGTAAGAGGACTTTGATCATTCCATTTAGAATGTCACCTAGTTAAAGGATTTATAAAGACTATTAAGTCTTCAAATGACTATTAGGTCAAACTCTGTTAAAAGGACTTCAATACAAATTATTTACAATGATAAGAAAGAAAATAGTAAGTTTCGATCTGTGTGATTATAGCACACTTTTTCTAGTGTTAAGCCTTCTACTCAAATTCACTTATCAACAACAACATCACATCTACAACTTTTCTCTTTTAGCTTCACATCCACTCACTTGTGTGTTTCTAATTAACCTTAATCTATATCACTTCCTTCACATAAAAACTTGCACACACATTGGTTGGGGCTAGACTGGGCACCAAATGTTTCATTTTGTATCACCTTAAATAGATAATTTGTGCTTTACCATTCTCTACATCCATTGCAGATCTTAAGGTTTATGATCAAATTCAACCTGATTCAATTTATATGTACATCTTCTTGATCATCCTCTAGAAAATTCTTTAGAATCTTTCAGTTAGGTCTTTACCTAATCATCACCTTGAATTTAATGGTCCAACTCATCAATCTTATCTTCAACAGGTTTTATATCTCCCAAGAAATCAACTAAGATGGCTTGATCTTACAATTTCTTTGAATTTGATCTTTTAATGTCACTTGGCAATCAACAAATTCTGACACTCAATCAATGTTGCAATACTCAGTCACTGAAAAGCTTTCTATCTCATCATCAACTAGCTTTCTTAGTTGATACTAATGCTTAGTCAACACTAGATTTTCTTGGCACTAATTGTGGCTCATTTGACACTAGCATTACATGAAACTCCTTAGTATTTAACTCTTTTTCTCAGCTTGTCTTAGCTTCCTCAAAATAAATAATTACTTTTCTTTATCAATGTCTATCTAATCAAATGTCCATTGTAACTTCCTTTTCATAACTTCAACCTTTCCTTTAGGTGCTATAGTTACAAGTAACTCTCAAATCCTCTTCATCAATCAAATAGATATGACATTTAGATTAGGTAGTAATATGTCTCATTCATAGATTTGAAATCAATGACAAAACAAAAAAATTTCCAATTTTAAGTTTCCAACAATCTCCCTCTTTGGTATTGACGGCAACATCTCAAATATCTAAAATACTAACAATAACTTAATTACCATACAATCCAAAATATTTTGCTTCCATGAGTGACCACTATCCTTAGTTTTATTATGATTCTCATCCATTCAAACTGTCAAAGTCCCTTTGTCAATTTACTCTCTTTTATGGCTCTCTCCCTCTAAGGTTTTTCTTTCCTTTCTCAATAATCTTGTGACTTCTGAGTAATCTCTCCCTCTTTCATCTTAGATCTTCAGTAATTTCTCTTTCATCTTAGATTCTCAGTAATCTCTACTGCCCTAAGATGTTTAGTTGTCTTAGCTTCAAATTCTTCATGCATCTGAATTATGTAGATTTTTCATGTCTAGTTGATACTTGTCATCTATCTATGAATGATCTTTTATGTTGTACTAAAGTATTCTACCTTAGGCATATCCCAAAGTAGAGTTGTATTGCACCACTGTGTAGAATGTTTTGTTTAACACATGTGATGCAATGCGACTTAACTTCTTAATTATCCTTAGTTAGGGTAAATAACCCCTAATTCACCTCTAAGATATTCATGAGCATCTTTGGGTAATGATTTTGTGAATATATCAGCAGTTAGTTCCTTTGTATTCACATATTCTAGCTTGACTTCTTTGTCTTGAGCTAATTCTATCAAGTCGTGATACTTGATAGCAATATGCTTTGTCTTAGTGTGCATCACGGGATTCTTTGAAATGTTAATAGCACTTGTGTTACCACAATAGATAACTACTAGATCTATAATCTCTTCTTGCATGCCTTTCAATAATTTCTTAAGCCACATTGACTTTGAACAAGTCACTATAGCTGCCACATACTCAACTTCATCTATTAATTGGGAAGTACATTTATTTTTCTTTAGAAAGAATGCACCTCCACTAGTGCTTTTCTTGTCATCAATATTTCCTACCCAATCCGAGTTAGTGAAAACCTTTAGTTCAAATCTATTACTTCTCTTGTAGTATAATGCATAGTCATATGTACCTTTTAGATATCTCATTATCCTTTTTACAACCATCATGTGATTCTCTTTAGGATTTGTTGAGAATCTAGCAACTATCCCAACTACCAATGCAATATCTAGTCAATTGTGAATATTATATTGCAATTTTCCTATCATGGATATGTATAGGGTCTAATTTACATCAATAGAATCATCATTCTTAGATAGCTTATGTCTTGTAGACATAGGTGTGCTCAGTGGCCTTGAATCTTTCATATCAAAAGTCTTCACTATTTCCTTGATGTATTTGGTTTGTGAAATGAAAATACCAAACTTCATTTGACATATTTGTAATCCAACAAAGAATTTGATTTCACCAAACATAGTCATTTCAAATTCCTTTTTATTTCACGAACAAATGATTTACATAATGCTTCTCTTCCTCCATATATGGTATCATCAAAAAATATCTCAGATAATATTACTTCATTGTTCTTATTATTTTTCTAGTATAGATTGATGTTATGATTTGTCCTCTCAAAACCAATTTTCACTAAATAGTTATGTAACCTTTCATACCATGCTCTTGGTGCTTGCTTCAATCCATAAAGAGCTTTGTTTAGTTTACATACCATGTTCCTCTTGTCTAGATATAAAAATCCTTCAAGTTGTTTAATGTATACTTCTTCCTCTAGTATACCATTTTAAAATGCGGATTTGACATCCATTTGATATACTTTGAAATTCTTGTAAGCTAAGTATGCCAGAAGAACTTTGACTTCTTCAAGTTTGGCCACAAGAGAAAAATTTTCTCCATAGTCAACTCCTCCTTTTTGTGCATAACCCTTGTATACCAATATTTCTTTGTGTCTTGTTACTTCACCATTTTCATTGAGCTTGTTCCTAAAATCCCACTTTGTCCCAATGAAATTTTTGTCTTTAGGCCTTGGCAGTAAGGTCCAAGAATTGTTCTTCTCAATCTAGTCAATTTCTTCATTCATAGATTGTATCCAATCTTCATTGTCTAAAGAATCTTTTATTATTTTAGGCTCAAATTCACATAATAAACATGTGTCACCTTTGAGTTTTCTCCTTGTCATAACACTTGATTCAACATCTCCAATGATTTGATTAGGTTTATAATGTCTTCGCACATATTTTGCTAATATAGGTAGCTTTCTTCTTGGCTCTTCTTCAGGTTCATCTAAAAAAACAATCTCTAGCTCACTTCCTCTTTCTTATTTTCATTATGGTTATGGTTCTAGTTCTAAATGCTTGACATTCATTGTTTTATGGTCAACATTGTCTATCTATGACTTGGCATTTTCAGTCTATTTCTTGGCACCCACTCTCTACTACTCAGTAATTTGCATTTGCACTCCATCATTTCATGTCTAATGGGAACTTGCAGCTTCATTTGTATGTTCATTTTGAGTGCTAGGAGCATCATCATCCACATAGATCAATCTATTATAGTCTTTAGGTTCTTGGTTACATGAAGCATCACCTTTTTTAGCAAACTATTCAACTCTCAAATTTACACTTTCCACAACTTTGTCAGTGTTAGAATTTAAACACTTATAAGCTTTTGTTTTTATAGAATAACCTAGGAATATGCCTTAATCACTCTTTGCATTAAGTTTTTCATTCCTATTATCTTTCAATATATAGCATTTACTTCCAAAAAAATGAAATATTTAACATTAGGAGCCTAACCATACTATAGTTCAAAAGGTGTAGCATCTATACTTTTATTTACTTGAACTCTATTCAAGGTATAGAAAGTAGTACTAACCGCTTCTCTCCAATATTTCTATGTTATGCCTTTCTCCATCATTAGTTTTCTTGTATAGTCCATTATTGATATATTTCTTCTTTCAGTTATCCCATTCTAAGGAGGGATCTTTGCTGCTGACATATGTCTTTGAATTCCTCTGTCATTGTAGAATGTATTGAACTCATGTGAGATGAATTCACCACCTCTGTCAGATCTCAAACACTTTAGACTCTTCCCTATTTCTTTTTCAAATCTAGATAAATACCACTTGAATAACTAAAAAGCATCAAATTTAACTTTAAGAAACATCACGGTCATCATTCTAGAGTAGTCACCCAGAAATAGAATGAAATGTTAATCTCCATAATAAATTTTAACACCAATGCGTCCACATAGGTTCGTATGACCCAATTCCAAAATATCATTAGCAGTATATGTTTTACTCGTAAAACTAGACCTGGTCATCTTTCCTAATTGATACTATTTACACATAGCATTGTTAGGATTATTTATTTTAGGAAATCCTCTCACTATCTTCATCATACTGGTATTTACCAAATTATCAAAATTTACATGACATAATCTTTTGTGCCATAACCAAACATCTTATTTTTGTACAAACATACATGTTTCTCCTAGTAGGTCTAGATAGAATAAGTTACCTATTGTCTTCTCATCAATTCCAATTAGCTTACCATCACCATCATGTATCATGGAATTTATGTTGTGAAATTCAACTCTACAACCTCATTTATTTAGCTACAAAACACTCATGAAATTGTAGTTAAGTCATTCAACCCAATAAACATTTTCACATTTTAACTTGTCAGTCAATTGAATAGTGTATTTACCTTTTATAATACATGGGATATCCACCATTATATGGACCAATATCTTTAAATTTTTCTTTTTCACTAGTCATATGATTGGAACATCTACTATCAATTATCCATCTAGCACTTTTGTTCACATAATAAATTAATGCAGTTTTCTCATCTTCATCAGACTCTTCTTCATAGAAACATAGACAACTTCATCATCATTACTCTCAAATTCATTATTAGTCTTTTCTTCAAAAATATAATAAGATTTCTTACCTTTTTCATCCTTGCTTCTTATATAGTCTTTGTCATCTCATCTTCATTTGTACTTGCTTTCCTTCTTTTCATCCTTATCTTCTCTGCTAGGACATCTAGCAACAATATGACCAACTTTGTTGCATGAAAAAAAAATGGTAGGTAATTTACCTTTTTATTTACCTCTTCCTCTTCCAAAAGTTATTGCAATGAGGGCTTCAGTTTCATCAATCTCATCATCAAAACCATCACTTTCACTCTTCACATGTTTTCCTTTCTTCTTACTAAGAATCAGTTGTGACTTGAAAGAAGATTCAATGGTAGCAAGTGTGTAGTTATCATTATTAGACATATCAAAAGATGTAAGTATACCAACTACACCTTCTAAGGTAAAATTATTACCTGGTGTGCATCTAAGTTCCTAAATTGAAGAGACTCTAATGGCATAGATAGGAAGTAGAGTCTTCAATACCTTGCTTATCATTGTTTCATCTTCAATTATTCCATTTTCTCCTCAAATAGCATTAATAAATTCTTTAACTATTGTGCAGTATTTTACTGTGTTTTCACCTTCCATCATTCTCATAAAATCAAATTTACCTCTTAGGATTTATTCTTTGGCTCTTAGTACATTGTCATCACCTCCATATATGGCCTTCAATCTATCCCACATCTTCTTTTTAGTATTGCAATCTTTTAGGTCATCAAACTCGGCATAGATTAGGGCTAAGGAAATCTCCAACATTTATTGGTTGTGATCTAACTTCTATCTTAGTTCTTCAGCAATCAGAAGAGTAATTGTTACCTCTGCATATTCATTGCTCAAAAAAAATGATAGTAGCATAATTGATACTAAATATGTGCAACTTCATCAGGGTCTACCATGTAGGAAAGTTCTCCTTATTCATCTTGGGTACATCTCTCTTGTTTCTCATGATCTTTAACTTTAATTACCTTCAAATTTTTATTTGTAAGCACTGAGCTCTAATTCTAATAGTTAGAAATATTTATAATAATTGGGAGGGGGGGTGAATAAGTTACTCGAGGTCTTTATGTACCACTTAAACAATTAAACATTAAACACATCATTGTTATGTTTATCTAGCATATCATGTTGTTTCTCAGTCTCTACTATAAAACTATCATAAACTTTAACTTGCATTGCATAATGAAAACATCATCACATCTAAAACATTCATAAGACATTCATCATAGTTTGACACTAGGATTTTACATGGAAACCCAATTTGGGAAAAACCACCAACAACATGTCACTCTTTCAAAGTTAGCTATGTTAGGAGCCAACCCTACTAAAGGTCACAATACACAATGTTAATTGTGACCTGGTTAGAAGATTTAATCACCCTATTAGGAATGGCCTTGTAAGAGCACTTTGATCATTCCATTTAGAATGTCACCTAGTTAAAGGATTTACACAAACTATTAAGTTGTCAAATGACTGCTAGGTCAAATTTTGTTAAAAGGATTTCAATACAAATTATTTACAATGATAAGAAAGAAAATAATAGGTTTTGATTTGTGTGATTACAACTCACTTTTATTGGTTCAAATCTTTATTTGGTCCTTATGTTGGTTCAGTGATAAGCCTTTCATTGTTACCTCTAATCTTGATCTACTTGGACACCCTTCAAGAAATCAGTCCACTCTTCTCATCAACACTTAAGCCTCTACTCAAATTCACTTATCAACAAAAACATCACATCTATAAGCTTTTCTATTATAGCTTCACATCCACTCACTTGTGTGTTTCTAATCAACCTTGCTCTATATGACTTCCTTCACATACAAAATCATGCACACATACTAGTTAGGGCTGGAATGGGTACCAAATATTCAGTTCTATATCACCTTAAATAGAAAATCTTTGCTTTAACATTTTTTGCATCCATCATAGATTTTATGGTTTACAATCCAATTCAACTTGATTCAATGTATCTATACATCTTCTTGATCATCCTCTAGAAACTTCTCTAGAATCCTTCGATTAAGTATTTACCTAATCATCACCTTGAATTTAATGATCCAATTCATCAATATTATCTTCAACATATTTTACATCTCCCAAGAAATTAACTAAGTCAGCTTCATCTTACAATTTCTTTGAATTTGATCTTTTATTATCACTTGGCAATCACTAAATTCTGACACTCAATCAATACTAAAATATTTGGTCATTAAAAACTTTCTGGCTCAGCATCAACTATCTTCCTTAATCGATGCTAATACGTAGTCAACACTAGAATTTATCTACACTAACTATGGATCAGTTGACACTAGCATTACTTGGCACTCCTTAGTATTTTGTTCTTTTGTGTGGCTTGGCCTAGCTTCCTTGACATAAATAATTACTTTTCTTTATCAAAGTCTATCTAATCAAATGTCCATTGTAACTTTCTTTTCATAACTTCAACCTTTACTCTAGGTGCTATAGTTATGAGTAACTCTCAAATCCTCTTCATCAATCAAATAGATATGACATTTAGGTAGCAATATGTCTCATCCATAGATTTTACATCAGTCACAAAATGACAATTGTTCCAATTGTTAGTTTCAAACAAATCCAACCAACATAATTCACCTCAAAAAAACTCTATGCCTAAGTAACTCAATGTATCCTACTAATCCTAAAAAAATATTGAAAAAAATATATATCTAAAAAAGCAAAAGAAAATAGAAATTAAAAAATAAGTGTCCAATTGTAAAAAATTGGAAATTCAAGTGCCTTGGGCAGGTACCTTGGTAAAATTCTAGCAATAGGCACCATTTGTACTTGGCCTTCTCATTATCTATCACTGATTCACACTCTCCTACCCTCTCACCCCATCTACTCATCCAACTTCCCATGTTTCCATGATGTTCTAGCATCACATCATAGCATTTTTAGTATTACTATCCCAATTCTTGAGCTTTGAAGTTGCATCACCATAGTGTATTATATCATGCAATTCCCACATATATCATATCCATGTATCCTATCAAATATATCATGGCATTCCCACATATATCATATCCATATATTTTATCACATGTATCATATCCATGTATCTTGTCACTTGTATCATATATGTGTATCATACCCCTATATTTTAATCAGTGTCCCATTTCAAAATATTTTGATATCTCCTCATCCTAAGATTTTTTCATGTTGTATTATATTAGATTAGTTCCACTATCCTATCATACTAATATTTTGTATAGTGATCATTATAAATATCTTTTTCAGCAAGCTATATATCCTAGATTCCATTCTTCTCTTGGTCTCATCGTACACATTCCATTTTTGTGTGTCAGTTCATGTCTTATCAAAATCTAAAATTCTCCTAGCTATGCATTTTAGAAAGTCCTAATGAAAAATCCTTTATAATCCAAGTTTTTTCCTAAAAGTTTCAATTTTCCTCAATCACATTGCCCCTCTAGATACCACTGATAGATCCCTACAGGATACAATTTTCCTCTTGTCTGATCTTGGTCTGTGTCTCTTTGGAAAAAGGTTATTTTATATTGATTTACTCTTTCTTTTGATATTGGATTTTAATTTTTGTTCTTGATTATCTTTTCCGAGCTATTTTATTTTTCCCTCCTCAAGATCACTATGATCATTTATATCATGGTGTGCTACGAATGGGGCAATTTGAGATCAAGGTCTTGGTCAGGTCTTTCTTTCATTTTTTTCTACTTGTGAGTCAATCAGGAGTGACCCTTTCATATTCCAAACATATGACCACTTGTGGATACATGGTGAACTTGGGAAATATCATTTTCTTGTGGGTTACCCAGTGTTGTTTCCACTCTGATTCCTTCAAGGTTCACATGTGATGTTGGGGCAATCCTTTTGTGTTTTTTTTGTGTCAGCCCTATGTAATATTATTGAAAAGGCCTTGATGTTCTTGGTAAGCTTAGCATATCTCCAATGTTCCTATATCAAAATTAGTGCTCAACTACATGGTGGTGCACTCCTTTGGAGCATCCCCATGCTCAAGCTTTAATGGATTCCATCTCCCTCCACTCCACCAAAACATTAGCCACTTTTTAGAATCCCACAATATCTAATAAAAAATCCCATCCAAGAATCCAATCAAATTAGTCCTGCAATCATGATCTAGCAACTCTATCTATCTCAAAAGTATCCAAAGTTTTCACCCCTTCATCTCACAATCATCACCCCACCTAGGTTTAGTTTAAATAGCCAACCTCTTCCCCCCCCCCACCCCCGCCACCCTCCCCCATCCCAAACCCAAGTTCTTAACCCAATGGTTATTCTTCTGTACATGGTTCTCCTTTGTCTCCTTCTCCCATAGTGAGAGTTTACATCCCTATTCACCCTCTCTTAACCAATCGACATCCTCATGCTCACCCCAGATTCTCATACTTTCCAAGAAGCCATCAAGCTTCATATTCTTTCCTCGCCACCTTATCAAGGGGTCATCACATAGTACAGTCTCCTCTTTCTATTCAAGACTGGGGTAACTTTGATACTTTAATGATCTTCTTTGTGTCATCCATCTTCAAACTTCTTTGAAATCGTGTTGTCCCAACACTATGTCATAGAGAGGCAAAATGTAGACACTTAAATCTGATTACATCATTTAAGTAATCCTATTTATTCATCTCCTAAGACATCATTAATTAAGTATTTAATATTTAATAAATTTATTGTCATCTTGTAGTTTATTAATTCATTTAATTAACTATGGTCCAATTGATAAATTTAAATGACAATCCAAAGTCTAATTATCAATTAAATCCACATTCACCTATTACATTAAATAAATTCGTAATATCTATTTTATTTAATCCTAAAATCTCCTTTGATTTAATAAATCATTTTAAATCAAATCCCCAACCTCTAACTATTCCTAAATCCTGACCATTAACTAAATCCAACCCATTCACCCATGCTAATCCTACTTAGCCAACTAATCAACCCACCTCATAAGTACTAGCCCACTTGCATCCCTCAATCATGACACATGCATCCTAATTCCCTCACTTGCATCCTAATTCCCTCCCCAGCTAAGCCTAATCCCTTCCCTAAGCATGTGCACAACTTTAACAAAGGATTAAGAAAGTCCTAAGCCAAAACATAGTTAAAGTCCTATCATATCCTTCTTACATTCCTATCCAAAGGAATTTAAGGCTCTTACATGCCTTAATGGCTCTTTAAGACCTCTTAAATCCCTCTTCCACACTCCTCCCTCATAACTCCCTTTGACCACCCATTTTTTACCCTCTTCCCTCATCCAGACCCCCTTTGATACTTGTCACAAGGCTATGGATTTGAAAAAGCACAATCCATGTGCTCCCCTTTGCTTGCCTCCTAGCCCTCTCTCATCCTTCCTTCCTCCTTGCATCTTAGCCATCCATCTTACCACCCCTTGGCCTATAAGTTGGACCCTTCCCTTCTCACAAATGACCCACCCTTGAAGCTAAAGTTATAATGCACCTTTGAAGAATAGATCACTAAATCGTACCCTTACCATGCAGGAATCCTCACTCACCCTATACACCATATTTTACCCTTTGAAGGCTCCTCTATATTGAAGGCTTAAAGAATTTTTGAGCATACATCCCCATTATTGGCTACATCTACACAATCAAGGATGCTTGTTGAGTGCTCTCCCTTTAGTTTGCTTTCCCTTTTACACTTGCTTTCATCTAATCTATATGTGAGTTTTGTTGTTTGGTTTGTGAATGTTATAACCTTTATTAAATGTTATTTGCATGCTAACTTCCATAGCTCTACAATAAACTCTCAAATCTCATCTATGTTCTTGATTCACTCAACAACCCTTCAAGAAATCAGTCTTCCCCCTTCAACAACACTTAAGCCTTCTTGCTCAAATTCCAATTATCAATATCAATGAAAACTACATAAGCAATCTCCTTTAGCTTTGCATTCACTCTTACACTTGTGCATCTCTGATCCACCTTCTTATGTATGCCTCTCTTTACATACACACTTTCATGCATACTTCATTTACATCTACACCTCTTTGAATTAAAATTATTGCTTTACCTTTTCCATGATCATCATAGATCTTAGGGTTTATGATCAAGTTCAAAATGATTCATTATATATGTCCATCTTCTTGATATTCCTCTAGAAAATTCCATAGAATCTTCTATTAGGTTGATACCTAATCCTTGAATTTAATGATCCAATTCATCAATCTTATCGTCACCAAGATTTACATCTCCCAAGAAATCAACTATGTTTTTTGGGAAGAATGGTTTCCTCAAATTCATTCTTAACAGTGTTACTTAGCAATCACTAAGTTTTGTCACTTGGTCATCATTTAACACTCAATTGCTATAAATCTTTCTAGCTCCACATTGACTAGCTTTCTCAATTGATACTAACATTACTCGATATTTTTTAACCATTTACATGATTGCTCAGTTTGGCTTAATTTTCTTAACATAAAGAACCACTTTGTCTCATCAAAGTCTAACTAATCAAATTTCCATTGTAGCTTCCTTTTCATAACTCAACCTTTCCTCTAGGTGCTATTGTTATGAGAAATTTCTCAAATCCTCTTCATAAATCAAATAGATATGACTTTTAGATTAGGTAGCAATATGTCTTATCAATAGATTTGACATCAATGGAAAATCAACAATTGCTAAAATTGTAAGTTTCTAAAAATATCCCTTTTTGGCATTAATGGAAACATCTATGCATTCCAACAATCTCTACATCTCAATATTAGCAATATCTCAATGTATCAAATGTGTCTCAATTGGTTACCATACTATCCAAAAAAAAATTCTCCCTCTAAGATAATAGTCTCTCATTTGTATATCTCTCCTTCATTTGGTTAAGTCTCCCTCTCCAGTATATTGCTTCTACTATATATATCTTTCTCTTTGTAATCATACCTCCCTCTTTGCCTATCTCTCCCTTTTTGAAACCAGTCCCAAAGAAATTTAGCTTTCTTAGCTTCAATCTCTTCATACATCTAAATTATGTAGATCTTTCATGTATGGCTGATTTCTATCATCTATCTATGACTGATGTATTATTCTATACTATACTATCAACCTTAGGCATTTCCCAAAGTAGAGTTGTATTGCATCAATGTGTAAGATATTTTAATTATCACTTTTTATGAAATGTATGTTATATCCTGAAGTATCTTTGGTTAGGGAAATCACCCCTAATTTACCTCAAAGATATTCATTAGCACCTTAGGTAAGGGTTTTGTGAATACGTCAGCAATTTTTTCTTTGGTGTTTAGATTTTCTAGCTTCACTTCTTTGTCTTGTAATAATTCCTTCAATTAGTGATACTTGATAGCAATGTGCTTTCTCTTAGTGTACATCATTGGATTCTTTGAAATATTAATAGCACTTTTGTTATGACAATAGATAACCATTTGATCTATAATCCCTTCTTTCATACAATTTTACTAATTGATTGATCCACATAATGTTTGAACAGTTCACTGTAGTTGCCACATACTTGACTTCAGCTATTGATTGGAAAATAAAATTTTGTTTCTTGCTTGTCCATGACACCAATCTCTTTCCTAGAAAGAATTCACATCCACTACTATTTTCTTTTTCATCAATATTTCCTATCAATTCTAAGTCAGCGAATACCTTTAGTTCAAATTTATCACTTCTCTTGTAATACAATACATAGTCTTCTCTACCTTTCAAATACCCCATTATCCTTTTCACTACTATCATGTAATCTCCTTAGAATTTTCTAAAAATATAGCTTGTTAGTTTGTGGTGGCTACTTAGTTTATGGTACATACTTCATAAATTCTTTGGGGTTCGGGACATCACTCCGAAAAAAAATTTGGGCTCTATTTTATTAGGATTTTGGGCCGACATGTAATTATTAATTATAACCCTAAAGTGGTTAAAATACTTGTATAAAAGGTCTTAGGGCTAGGGATTATTTCATAAGGCGTGATGCAAAATTGGTTCTTGTGGTAGTATTGAGTTGTAAGAGATTACGGATTGTAATCAAGTTGTAATCACTAGATCATAAAACTATTAGACTTGTTGTTTGGTGGATGTAGCTAAGGGATTGGGTGAACCACATTATATCTTGGTACCTTGTTTTATTTTTTGTTTGATCTATTTTTATTTTTATTGGTTATATTTGCATGTAATTGTCATTTATGTCTATGGTTTAATCCTAACAAGTGGTATCAGAGCCTAGTTTTTTTTCAGTTATCCTCTATAAGGTTTCATGATTGAGTGGGAGTAATGGTAGATGAGGGTAAGCTAAGGGTTGATAGGTTTAATGGGCAGAACTTCCAGTTATGGAAGATGCAAATGGAAGACTATCTATATCAAAAGGATTTATGGAAGCCATTGGAAAGCAAAGCCAAGAATCAGGGATCTATGTCAAATTATGAATGGGATCTTTTGGACAAAAAGGCACTTAGAAGCATTCAATCATGCCTGGCACCATCGGTGGCATTTAATATTACAAAAGAAAAGATGATAGAAGAATTGATGAAAATCCTAGTGACACTGTATGAAAAGCCCTCCGCTTCAAACAAGGTATTTCTCATGAAGCAATTATTTAATATAAAAATGGTAGAAGGTCAATCTATTACAGATCATTTAAATGATTTTAATACTATTACTAGTCAGTTATCTTCTCTGGGTATCAATTTTGAAGAAGAAATTAGTGCTCTCTTTATTTTGTGTTCTTTTCCTAAAAGCTAGAATGGCTTGGTAATGGTTGTGAGTATTTATGTTCCTAGATCTAGTACCCTAAAATATGATGATGTGATTGGTGTTCTTTTGAGTGATGAAACTTGTAGGAAAACCTCAAGTGGATCTACATCAGGAAGTGTTTTGAATGCACAAAGTAGGGGCTGAATGACTGAGAGAGGAAGTAATTCTGGAAATTATGAGAAATCAAGAGTAAAGTCAAAGGGGAGGAGGTCTCAATCGAGAGGACCAAATGACTACTAGTATTATGGGAAACCAGGGCACAAAAAGAAAGATTGTTGGAATCGAAAAAAAAATGAAGGAGATAAATCAAATGGAGACAAGGAGGCAAATGTGGTAAGTAACAAATCCAAAGAGGATACTTTGCTCCTATCTTTAGAAAGTGTTGATGATTCATGGGTTTTAGATTGTGTTGCTTCATTTCATGCTACATCTCATAGAGGTTATTTCATTGATTATGTCCAAAGGGATTTTGGGCTTGTTTATTTGGGGGATAATGAACACTATCAGATCATTGGAAAGCGCAAAATAAAGATTAAGTTGCAGAATGGGAATCATTGGATACTACATGAGGTAAGACATGTTCCAAGGCTAAGTAAGAATTTAATTTTAGTAGGACAACTCGGTGATGAGGGTTGTGTAGTTACTTTTAATGATAAAAATAGGAAGGTTTCAAAAGGTTCCCTTGTAGTAGAAAAAGGTGTGAAAGTAGGTACCTTATATCTTTGTACAGGTCATATTGTTCTTTCTACTTTAATTGTTTCAGAAAAAAATGAATGTTCAGGAACAATTGTTGTAGTTGAGCAGGGAGAACAAATAGCTACTATAGATTCTAATACAGCACTGTGCACAACAAACTTAGGCACATGAGTGAGAAAGGTATGAAAGTACTTCATTCAAAGAAATTTTTACCAGGTCTAAAATGTGTTAATATGGATTTCTATAAAAATTGTGTGTATGGAAAACAAAAGAGAGTGAGTTTTGCAAAGACTGGGAAGGAAAATAAAAGGGAGAAATTAGAGCTTGTGCATACTGATGTATGGAGACCAGCTCAAGTATCTTCCCTTGGTGACTCTCATTACTATGTTACATTTATTAATGACACAACTAGAAAATTATGGGTTTATTTCCTTAGATAGAAATTTGATGTATTTCAAACTTTTAAGAAATGGAAATGCTTGGTTGAAAATGAGATTGGTAAAAAAATTAAATGTCTCAAATTTGATAATGGTGGTGAGTATTGTAGTCATGAATTTGAAGATTATTGCTCCACTAATGGTATTCATAGATAGAAAATAGTTCCAAGGACTACATAGGAAAATGGAGTGGCTGAACGCATGAATAGGACTATAATGGAACGTGCAAGGAGCATGAGGTTGCATGTTGGGTTGCCCTTACACATGTGGGTGGAGGCTATCAATACTACTATATATTTGATTAATAGAGGTCCCTCTACTCCTTTTTGCTATGGTATTCTAGAGGGGGCATGGACTAGTAAGAAGGTGAGTTATTCTTTTCTCAAAACCTTCAGTTGTGAACCACTTGCTAACATAGATCTTAAAAATAGAACCAAGCTAGAAGCTAAGTCAAAGAAATGTGTATTTTTTGGATATGGCATTAATGACTTTGGTTATAATCTTTGGGATTTTCAAAATCATAAAATTCTAAGAAGTAGGGATGTCATATTTAATGAGAAAGTGTTGTACAAAGATCTATTGTAGCAACATGACAAGAAAGAAGATGATTATGTAGTGTTGGATGATACTCCAAAAGCTAATGTTCCAGCCATTCCTCATGATGTGCAATAATCACAACAACAAATATCACACACACCAGTGAATGTTAGATAGTCAACAAGACAAATTAGACCTCCACAAAGATTTTCTCCCTCTTTGTATTCTATTTTACTTATTGATGCTAGTGAACCTAAAAATTATGATGAAGCTATGCAAGTGGATACTAAGATTTAGTGGGAGTCTACAATGAAAGATGAAATGGACTCTTTGCTAAAGAATAAGACATGGGATTTGTGCAAGTTGCCTATAGGTAAAAGGGTTTTACAAAATAAGTGGGTTAACAGGTTAAAAGAAGAGGATGGAGGTAAGAAAATATTTAAAGCCAAGTTAGTTGTAAAAGGATTTGCACAAAAAAAGGGAATTGATTTTGATGAGATATTTTCTCCTATTGTTAAAATGACTTTGATCTATACTGTTTTAAGTCTAGTGGCTACTAAAGATTTGCATTTAGAGTAGTTGGATGTTAAAACAGCCTTCCTTCATGGTGATGAAGAGATATATATGGCTCAGCCACAGGGATTTGCAGTCAAAGGTAAGGAGAACTTAGTGTGCAAATTGAAGAAATTTTTATATGGCTTGAAGCAAGCACCTCGGTAATGGTATCTGAAATGTGATAGTTTTATGCATGAGCATGGTTACAGTAGTGTCATTCAGATCATTGTGTCTACTTTAAGAGGTTGGATGATGATAGCTACATTATTTTATGTTTATATGTTGATGATATGCTTGTAACTAGGTCTAACATGGATCACATTAAGGGGCTAAAAAGCCAATTAGCACATGCATTTTCTATGAAGGATTTGGGATTAGCAAAAAAATTCTTGGTATGAAGATTTTTAGAGATAGGAAAAATAGAAAATTGACACTATCTTAGGCTGATTATGTTGAGAAGGTGTTGCAACATTTTTCTATGGAGAATGCTAAAGCTGTCAGTACACCTTTACCTGGTCATTTGAAATTGACTAAGGAGATGTGTCCCAAGACACAAGAAGATGAGGATAAGATGTCCAAGGTATCCTATGCTTTAGTTGTAGGAAGCTTGATGTATGTTATGGTATGTACTAGGTCAAATATTGCACATGTAGTGGGAGTTGCTAGCCAGTATATGAGTCATCCAGGAATTGAGCATTGGAATGCAATCAAATGGATTCTCAAATATTTGAGAGGAACATCAAATAATTGTTTACACTTTGGGAGCTCTACTACTAATTTACAGGGCTATGTTGACTCAGATTTGGTAGGAGATATTGATACCAAGTGGAGTACTACAGGTTACATCTTTACTATTAGTGGGGTAGTTGTGAGCTAGGTTTCTAGGTTACAAAAGGTTAATGCTTTATCCACTACAGAGGTAGAGTATGTAGTTGCTACAGAGGTAGCCAAGGAGATGATATGGCTTCAATGCTTCTTACAAGAATTGGGACATCCTTAGAAGGATAATTATTTGTTCATAGATAGTCAAAGTGTCATTCATCTTGCAAAGAATTCAGCTCTACATTCAAAGACCAAACACATACAGTTGCAGTACCATTTCATTTGGTCAATTTTGGAGGATGGACAATTAAAGCTGAAGTAGATACATACCAATGAAAATCTGGCAAATATGTTGACAAAGGTACTAACAAGGGAGAAGTTGAACTCCTCTTCAACTTCGGTTGGTCTTCTAGACTAAATATGAATAAAAGAATAGTACAGTCAAGGGTGGATTGATCTAGTGGGAGCCACATGTGGTAGCGGTATTGCTACAAGATCAGTCTCCAAGTGGGAGATTATTGTTTAGTGTGGAGCCTGATCAAGTTTTCCATTCCTATTATCTTTAAGTATACAGCATCTACTTCCAAATATTTTGAAATATTTCACATTAGGAGCATATCCATACCATAGTTCAAAAGGTGCAACATTTGTATCTTTCTTGACTTGTACTCTATTCAGGGAATAGATAGTAGTACTAATTGCTTCTTTCCAATATTTCTTTGATACACTATTTCCCATCATTAATTTCCTTACATAGTCCAATATTGATTTATTTCTCCTTTTAGCTATCTCATTCTAAGGAGGGGTCCTTGGTGTTGACATATGTCTTTTAATTCCTCTATTATTGTAGAATATATTGAACTCATTTGAAATGAATTCACTACCTCTATCAGATATCAACCACTTCAGACTTTTCCCTATTTCTTTTATAACTCTAGCTAAATACCACAAGAATAATTGAAAAGCAATAGATTTAGCTTTAAGAAACATTATTGTCATCATCTTAGAGTAATCATCAACAAATAAAATGAAATACTTATCTCAACGGTAACTTTGAACATCAATTCGTCCACATAGGTCAGTATGAACCAGTCCCAACATATCATTAAAAGTATTTTTTTTTCTCATAAAACTAGACTTGGTCATTTTTCCCAATTGACATTGTTTACACATAGCATTTTTAGGCTTCTTTAGTTTAGGCAGTCCTCTTACTTTCTTCATTTTACTAATATCCACCAAATTGTCAAAGTTTACATGACATAACCTCTTGTGCCATAACCAAACATCTTCTTGTTGTGTAAACAAACATGTCTCATTAGATAAGTCTAGATAGAACAAGTTACCTCTTGTCTGATCACTATTTCCAACTAGCTTACCATCAGCTTCATGTATTTTTGCCTTCCTATTGAGCTGTGAAATACTCAAAAAATTATAGTTAAGTCCTTCAACCTAGTAAAAATTATCACATTTTATCTTGATAGTCAATTTAATAGTTCCTTTACTTTTTACAACACATGGAATGTCATTACCAATTTTTACACATTCATCTTTGTATGGACCAATGTCCTCAAATTTATCATTATCACTAGTCATACAATCTGAACATCCAAAATTATCCATTTCTCACTTTTGTTTACATATGAAATCAATATAGTTTTCTCATCTTCATCAGAATCTTCTTTCATAGCAACATAGACTACTTCATCATCACTACTTTTAGATTCATTGTCAATTTTTTCTTCAGAAATGTAATAGGATTTCTTAACTTTGTCATCTTTGTTTCTCTTGAAGTCTCGATCATCTCTTCTTCCTTTGTACTTGCTTTCCTTCCTTTCATCCTTATCCTCTCTATCGGGACACCTACTAACAATATGACCTACTTTGTTGCATGAAAAAAAAAAATAGGTAATTTACCTTTGTATTTACTTTTTCCTCTTCCAAATCATTTTGCAATGAGGGCTTCAAGTTCATCAATCTCATCATCATAACTATCACTATCACTCTTTACATATTTTCATTTTCTTTTGCTAGGAACCAATTGCGATTTAAAGGAAGATTCAATAGTATCAGGTGTGTAGTTATACAAGTTATACATTGAAAAAGTAGTGAGTCTAACAATTACACCTTCCAAAGTCAAAGTGTTACCTAGTGTGCTTCTTAGTTCTTGAATTGCATACATTCTAATGGCATATATAGGGAATAGATTCATCAATACCTCTCTTATCATAGTTTCATATTTTATTTCTCCATTTAAATAGCATTAACAACTTCTTTAACACTTGTGCAGTATTGTACCATATCCTCACCTTCCATCATTCTCATGTCATCAAATTTACCTCTTAGGTTCTCTGATTTGGCTTTTAAAACATTGCCATGACCTCCATATATGGTTTTTAGTTTGTCCCACATTTTCTTTGCACTATCACAATCTTTCAAGTCATAAAACTTGACACAACTTAGGGCTGAGGTAATCTCCAAAATTTATTGGTTGAGTTCTTTTTGTTTCTTTAGTTGGTTAGTTGTCAGAAGAGTCATGGTCACCTTCACATACTCGTTTTCCACAAAATTGATAACACTATCACTGATACGAGATATATGCAACATCATCAAGGGTTTCCATTTAGGAAAGTTCCCCTTGTTCAACTTAGGTACATCTCTCTTGTGAGTCATGATCTTTGGCTTTGAGTACTTTCAAACCTCTCTCTATAAGTATTGAGCTCTGATATCAATCATTAGAAATGTTAAGAATAAATAAGAGGGGGTGAATTAGTTACTCAAGGTCCTTAAGTGCCATTTGAACAATTAAACATAAAACTCTTATTGTTCTTCTCATCAAGTTGTTGCTTGGTCTCTACTATTATTCGGTCTCTACTTTAAACTAAAATTATTGTTCCAAATATAACATGCTTTGCTCAATATAAAATGTAAAACATATAAAGCATTCAACACACATTTAACACTAGGATTTTTACATGGAAACCCAATTTAGGAAAAACCACTAGCAACATGTCACTAATTTTTTACTCTTTCAAAGTGAGCTCTATTAAGAGCCAACCCTCTTAAATGTTACACACACATTATTAAATGTGACCTAGTTAGAGAATTTAATCACCCTATTGAGAGTGGCCTTGTCAGAGGACTTTTATCATTCCATTTAGAATGTCACCTTGTGAATGGATTTACATAGACTATTAAGTCCTTCAAATGACTATTCGGTCAACCTCTATTAAAAGAATTTCAATACAAATTGTTTACAATTATTAGAAAGAAAATAGTAGGGTTTCCATTTGTATGATTACAAATCACTCTACAAGTCCAAATCTCTATTCAGTTCATATGTTGATTCACTAATAAGCTCTCCATTGTGATCTTTTTTTCTTGGTTTTCTTGACAACCCTTCAAGATATCAATCTTCCCCCTTCAACAACACAAGCCTTCTTGCGCAAATTTCACTTATCAATATCAACAACATCTATGTAAGAAATCTCCTTTAGTTTCACATTCACTCTCACACTTGTGCATTTCTGATTCACATTCTTTTGTATGCCTCTCTTCACATATGCACTTTCATACATACTTCATTCATCTCTGCACCTCTTTAAATAAAAAATTATTTCTTTACAATTTTCCATGATCACCATAGATCTTAGGATTTATGATTAGGTTCAATGCAATTCATTGTATCTATCCATCTTCTTGATCTTCCTCAAGAAACTTCCCTAGAATCTATTTGTTAGGTCTTTACTAATCCTCCTCTTGAATTTAATTATCCAACTCATCAATCTTATCTTCAATATGGTTTACATCTCCCAATAAATCAACTAATTTGGTTGGTAATCACGATTTCCTCAAATTCATTCTTAACAATGTTACTCAGCATTCACTAAATTTTGACACTTGGTCATCACTTAACACTCAATTGTTGTAAATCTTTCTAGCTCAACATTGACTAGCTTGCTCTATCGATACTAACATCACTCAGCATTCATTAACCATTTACTCTATTGATTGACTTGGCTTAACTTTCTTGACATAAACAATCACTTTGTCTCATCAAAGCCTAACTAATCAAATGTCTATTTTAGCTTCCTATTCATAACTCAACCTTTCCTCCAAGTGCTATTGTTATGAGAAATTTCTAAAATCCTCTTCATCAACAAAATAGATATGACATTTATATTAGGTGGCAATATGTCTTATTAATATATTTGACATCAATGACAAAAAAATAATTGTTCCAATTGTAAGTTTCCAACAATATCCCTCTTTGGCATTAATGGCAACATCTCTACATTCCAACAATCTCTACATCTCAATATTAGCAATATCTCAATGTATCAAATGTGTCTCACTTGGTTACCATATAATCCAAAATATTTTCTACCTCTAAGATAATAGTCTCTCCTTTGTCTATCTCTCCTTTATTTGGTTAAGTCTCCCTATCTAGTATATTGCTTCTACTGTATATCTATGTCTTGGTCATTATGTCTCCCTCTTTGACAACAATGCCAAAGAAACTAAACTTTCTTATCTTCAATCTCTTCATACATCTGAATTATGTAGATTTTGCATGTCTGGCTGATTTCTATCATCTATCTATGATTGATCTACTATGTTGTACTTGACTATCTACCTTAGGCATTTCTCAAAGTAGAGTTGTATTGCATCAATGTGTAAGATATACTAATTAGTACTTTTAATGCACTACACCTTGTCTCCTTAAGTAGCTTTGGTTAGGGCATCCACCCCTAATTTATCTCTAAGATATTCATGAGCATATTTAGATAAGGGTTTTGTGAATATGTCATCAATTTGTTCTTTGGTGTTCACATTTTCTAGCATCACTACTTTGTCTTGTATTAACTCCCTCAAGTAGTGATACTTGATAGCAATTTGCTTTGTCTTAGTATGCATTGTTGGATTCTTTGAAATTTTAATAGCACTTGTGTTATCACAATAGATAACCACTAAATCTATAATCTCTTCTTTCATACCTTTCAGTAATTTCTTGATCCACATAATGTTTGAATAGTTCACTATAGCTACCACATACTTAGCTTCAGCTATTGATTAGGAAATACAATTTTGTTTCTTGATTGTCCATGACACAAATATCTTTCCTAGAAAGAATGCACCTCCACAAGTGCTTAATCTATCATCAATATTTCCTATCCAATCTGAGTTAGTGAATACCTTCAGTTCAATTTTATCACTTCTCTTGTAATACAATCCATAGTCTTTTGTACCTTTTAAATACCCCATTATCCTTTTCACTGCCATCATGTGAATCTCCTTAGGATTTTTTGAAAATCTAGAAACTATCACAACTTATAATGCAATATCTAGTCTTCTATGAACAACATATTGCAATTTTCCAATTATGGATCTGTGTAAGGTCTAGTACACATCAATAGATTCATCATTCTTAGATAGCTTATGTCCTATTGACATAGGTGTGCTCACTGGTCTTGAATCTTCCATTCCAAAAGTCTTTAGTATCTACTTGATGTATTTAGATTGTGTAATAAAAATACCAAACTTCATTTGACATACTTGTAATCCAACAAATAATTTGATTTCACCAAACATAGACATTTCAAATTCCTTCTTCATTTCAGTAGCAAATGATTTGTATAATGCTTCTCTTCCTCCAAATATAATATCAACAACAAATATTTTAGATAGCAGTACTTCATTATTTTTACCATTCTTCAAATATAGATTATTGCTATCATTTGTCCTTTCAAAAGCAATATTCACCAAATAGTTATGTAATCTTTAATACCATGCTCTTGGGCTTGTTTCAATCTATAGATGGATTTTTTTAGTTTACATACCATATTCTTCTTTTCTAGATCTACAAATCCTTCAGGTTGATCAATGTACACTTCTTCCTCAAATATACCATTCAAAAATGTAGATTTGACATTCATTTGACAAAGTTAGAACCTTATAACAAGGGTTCAAGGCCTCCTAATAGGGATTTTTCCTTTAACATGGAATATTGTGTGTGTGTGTGTGTGTCTATGTGTGTCTATGTGTGTAGTACAAGAGCATCTAATGGTGTAAGGGAAACCCTGTATCACCCAAAAATATGCTTAGTTTTAGTTTCTAATTAACGTGTTTCTATTTTTGGATACCCATTTGGACCAAATAGATATTTCAACTCTCATAGTTCCATTAATAGTTTTCTGGGTTAGTTTTTTTGTGCACCCTGGGATATGTACCAATGTAGAAAACAGGTTTTTTAAATTGAGCCATAATTATGATGATTCAAAGGGCTTAAGTTGGATGGATTGTTGTACTTGTAATTTCAAGCACTCGAGAAAATGAATGAGGTCAAAAGACTTTACAATTTGAAATTTATCACGGTATGGGCCCAAAAATTGGAAAACCTCATCTCTAGGAATTTAGAGCACTCAAACAACTTTCCAAAAATGTAATTAGTTCATCAATCAGAGCCTCGGATCAAAAGTTATACCTCCCAAAAGTTAAACTACCATTTCTAGATTCTTCTAATTTTGCACCAATTTCTAACGTGTCTTCTATAACCTTCTACTTTGGTGATGAATACCAAATGGAATATTATAAAATTTATTCCTAACCCTAAACCTAATTTTGGTTACTTAAGGTCATTTCTTGCATTGTAAAGGTATTTTTTTGTGGAGTTTGGAAGAAGGTATTCTGAGAAGGGTTTTTTTCTAGAATCTGAAGGGCTTATATTTGAGTCTATTTTTTATATAATGGATGTACTACCATATCATTTCTAATAATAAAAGTCTCATTTCATGTTGTGTTCATTTTTTCTTGGGTCGTGCCCTCATTAATATATGTGTATTTGTGTGTGTGTATGTGTGTATTAGTACACTATCTTTTGGATGTCCTCCCCAGTATGGTTTTGCCTCTAATCAAGAGTTTCCCTGGTTAAAAAATCATCATGTGATTATGCATGGTTTATCTCTTTTTATGCTTCATTTTTTTGGTTATTGAAGTCAGTTATAATAATTTGGACCTAAGTTTAATTCTTTACAACTAATTCACCCCCCTACCTCTCAATTTTGTGTGGAATCAAATTCTTAAAATTTGGCATCACAAGATCAAGTCATCTTTGAAGAAATCTTACCAGCTTAAGGAGATCCATGGAATATAAGAAGGAGAGTTTGAAATTATATGGAGAGAACTATGATAGTTAGAAGGATAAGATCCAAGGTAGAAGACTATATACTTTCGTGTATAGATGAGGAAAAGAAGATCTCCCATAAAAATATGGTTGCAAGAGAAGCATTGCTCACTGCACTTCCTGAAGATGAATTTGTCGAGGTAAAAGATCTTGAGCTTGGTTATGATATTTGGATTAGGTTAGAAAGAGTATTTGAAGGTGATGAATATAAAAAGAAAGCTAGGCTACAGAATTGGGAATCTAAGATAAAAATATCTAGAATGAAAGAAGATGAATATGTTAAGTCATATGTTCAAAGGATCATTGAGATTTCCATAGGTATAAAAGGCTCTAAAGCAACTATTTTATAAAATTAGGTATGCTACATAATTCTAAGTTATTTAAATTCTTATGACGTGTACCACTACAATAGCTATAAATGGGGGAAAACCCTTATGTAAACTACCTCATGTCACTCAAAACCAACACCTAAGTACCGTTCTAGGTAGGTGCACAACCACCATACATTGGAAAAACTTGGCCTCCCAACCTAGTGTGTAACCTTATCAGCCCCAAAAATAGAAAATAAAGAAATGGTAACTCACCAATCTGATAGTGCAATTTGTGAAAAATCACAACACTAGACCTACCCTTTGTGTAATAGTACCAAACTACCTCACACTATAGTACTTTTAGAATATACAAGAATTATAAAAATATACCCCATATCCATATATATCACAAAATCTCAAACTTGTGGCAAGACAATAATCATTCCAACCTCATCATTACAAACATTAGAATCATCTATACTCACCCACTCTATTTGATACATACTTTGCACTGGGTGCATGGAATAGAGGTACCTCCTATAGTAATTTTTAACCCTAAGTTGGAGGAGATTAGAAATTTGATTAGAGAACTCAAGGTTGAGAATGATGCCAAAACATTTAAATTTGAGGATATGTTTCCATACCCATATGATGGGTCTATAATAGCAACACCCTTCTCAAAACACTTTGAAACACCCAAATTTGACAAATTCAGAGGGAAAGGAGACCTAGTGGCACAGGTAAATTGTTTCAACATAGCCTACCAATAAGGGGCTTACAATGAAACATTCTCCATGCATCTATTTCTAAAGATTCTTGAGGACCCCACTCTTGAGTGTTTTGATCACATACCCTATGTTACCTATTGGCCTAATTTTTCACCCAACCAAAAAAAATTGAAAAACCTTGTCAAAATCAAGAAGAAAGTATTTTTGATGTTTAGGGTTTTTGAAATATTTTCATTCCTCATAAAAAATCCCTAATTATTATTTTCATAATGTCTTTTGTGCCCTAGGTTCCTAGAAAATAGGTTTACATTTATTCATATTTTAAAAAAATATGCATGGGAAATTTTATAAAGTCCTCAAAACCTTTGAAAAACCTTGTATCATATGTTTTTCATACAATCTTTTAAATGTTTCCCACAAAAATCCTTAATCTAGAGCTTTTTATTTTAACCCTAGGCCTACCTTGGGTCATTTCACATAGTTTCCTTTCAAAAATCTTAACCCCTAGATAGTTATTGTATTGAATGTTGATTAGGTAAAGATTGACGATGAGTGTATCCCTAAATTCTAAAGTTGTGCAAAGTTTAAATAAAGCAAGGAAGGAACCTTGTGACACTTGTCCCTATGGGCCCCTTTCTATGCCTTTTAAATTAGTTTAGATCATGCAAGTTCCTAATCCTCGATCAAATGGAGATTGACGTTTATCGCATTCCCTCATTTTAGAAGTATCTAAACTTTACATAAAGCGGGCAAGTGACCATCTGCCACATGGAGTTGGTGAATCCATGCCTATTTGTGGGCCGCAAAAAAGAAATATGTTAGCATAGGGTCCAAGTGGCATTATTTTATTGGTTGTATCCACCAAGTCTAATGAAGAATTATTATTTTCTTGACATCATTAGATCAGAGGAAGATCAATGACTATCACTTTCCTAAATTCTTGAAGATGTGCTAACTTTAACAAAAGTGGGGAAGTGATGAGCTACCATGTAGATAAGTGGGCCCAAATTCAAGGTTTCAATAGTAGTTAATTCATATAGTTATTGCATTCTCATAGGTGGTTAAGAGAAACCTAAGGTTAAGGTGATGAGGTTGTGAAGGTTTGCATTCGCATTGTCACAAGGATAATTGTTGAGTTAAGTATTCAAGTTGTGAAGCAGTGAAAGTAGAAAAGATGGTTAAGTTAATAGTTGATCATACCATTACATGGATAAGCTAGAAGTTGGGATTGCAAGCTATGAAGCCATAAAACACACCTGATAGTTAGTAGAAATACTTATCATTGGTTCACATAGTTAAAGTTAACATCATGCTTGATGGTTGCAAATAAGCAACAAGGTGATCGTTTGAGCCATCATTATTTTGAACCTAAAAGAAGTGTTAAGTCTTAAACCATGGAAAAGGTGTGAGGTAATAAGTTTAATAGTCATCACATGGCTATAGCATCTAATGCAAGGTTAAGAAAATTAGCCCCAAGAGAGAAAATGTCTTATATCGCACGGTCATGATAGTTAACTAATGATCAAGGAAATGAGTTATGATGGCATGAAAGAAGGTTTGGTGCAAGTTTTCTTAGGTTTGTAAATGGTTAAGGGTTAAGGTTGTGAGAGCACAAGAAGTTGATATATGAAAAAGAATTGATGATAGAGCAGAGGTGGAAAATCCAACAAATTAGAAGATACCATGTAGCATGCTCCAAAAGGTAGGCATGAGATCATAAAGCTTGAGGTGAGAAGGTTACGATGATATGCCATAAGTGCCCAGCTACAATGCTATGCCAATATGATCTTATGACAGTCATGAGATTGGAGGAAGAAAAATGTAGAGTTGTGATCATATGCCAAATGCATGGTCGGTAGTCTGAGGAAATGGATTTTCAATCTTATGCTCATCATGGGATTGTAAGAGGAAAGATAAAGAGATACGATGATCCATGAGTCATAAGATCATATGTAAGATGGTAGATCATGAGATCACGAGGGTAGATCTTGAGGTTTCTGATGTCATGAATCTTGTCATTGTACGGTTGTAAGAGAAAAAATAAGGGCTTCCAAATCTACAAAAAAAGATTTGTTGACTGTGCTCGTAAGATCATAAGGCTGGAAAAGACAAAGCCCAATGCTTCAATATGGTTGTGATCATAGGATTGTAAAGGATACTTTCTAGGCTTATGAGAATACGGGGGGTTTCATTTTCAATATTAAAGTGCATCAAAAAAACAAGAAAGAAATATTTATTTTGAAAGGGGTTTCATTTTTAATAGTAAAGGCCAACAAGAAAGAAATAATTATTTTGAAAGCAGTTGCAGATATTAAGGTTTTTCTAGCAAGAAGTAGTTAGAGATTCAAATGATTAAGGGTAGTAGAAGAAAAATAGAATTAAGATGAAGGCTCCTACAATAAGTGCCTCCTATCAGCCTTATAACTACTTTCCCAGTTTTATCCAAATGCATAGAATGTTTTAAATGTAACTTTGTAGAAATATCTTTGTATTTTTTTTCTAATAAAGTTTTGACATGTGTCCTCCAATCTAAAGCTTGTTGTAATCCTTCTCTTTATAAGGATTTCTAGGATGTGGAGGAGAGTGTTCTAGTCTTGTTACTATGAGACCACTGTGTGTTTCCAATTCTTGGATATTTTTCACTATTGTGATATCACAAGGATGGTTGTAGCTTGGTTTAAATTTCTTTCATGGCTGTGATACTACCATTCTTAGAATTTTTCTCTTTTATTAACAACATTGTAAATTTTTATAAGCATTTTAGATAATACAATCATCTGTTGTGTATTTTTTGAGTTTTATACATACATTTGATGTGTTGGTTTCAAAGAAATAAATACAAAACTTTGTTGAAAGTTTCAATTTGAGTCTTGCCTCCTCTTTATGGGCTTGTAATTTTGTGTGATATATGTAAAAGGTGCATATTTTCTAGTTGTAGCTTGGTTTTGAAGTTATATGCCATTATGTATTTTGTTCTTGGGTCAAGAACTTGAGTAAATTGCTTGATATGCATTGATTAAATTGCGGGGATCATGGAAGGATTTGATAAGTATGAGTTTCATTTTGAAGATAAATGTTTTTTTGCAAGGTGAATAGATAGATCTAATATCTAGGTATATAGGTATATCTTGGGTATCCAAATCTATGTTTTGGCTTATTTAATGCCCAATGGATAAGGGACCGATCATCTTGGAGATTGCATGTTTTTGTTGTTCGTACCTTGGTTTTACTAATAATGAACACATTAATCAAAGTCTTCTCCCTTTTATGTTGAAGAGCTAAAAAGAGTTGCCCTTGCTTAGTTTATCTAGTTCAAAGGTCATGTTACTATCTATTTCATGTCTATTTTGTTTACATAAGCATAGAAGATTAAGGGGTTTTTATCTATTTTTTATAGATTCAATTGTATGCTTTGAAATGGGTACCATATAAAGAATCTAAGGTTCACCTACCTAGGTCTTGCAGAGCCTAAAGAAGGATTATAGCCTTATAGTTGGCCCTAGTGTCTGAATGGGTATGTTGAAGATGGGAATTAGCTGCCCCTAGATGTATTTGTTCCTATCATTGGGTTATTAAAAAATCATTAATTTGGGATCCAACAAAATGGTGACTTTGCTAGGGAGTATTGAATCTAAAAGGTGATTCAATACAGTTAGAAGAAAGGCATGTGAAAAATTTTCTACAGTAGCAAGGTTGTGAGTTGTTTTCCTTATCTTTGTTGAAGATTCATGTATCCTCATAATGTTTTATCTAGGACAATTGTAGCTTTTAAAGTTGAATGTAAATTGCATTGTTACTAGTGATTTCATCTTCAATCAGTTCAGCTGGGTATTGTTGCAAAGTGTTGTGAAAGTTCAGAGTCAAGAATAAATAAAAGGGTTTGTTATCTTTTCCAAGTTTGTAAATCTCCAAGAGTGGTTTGATGATTTGCATGTTTTTTCCTACAAACAAAAAATTTGGTTTAGATTTCTCAAGTGACAAATTATTTTTTAAGTGATGACTCTAATTCTATGTACCAGTATCCTAATTGATTTCATATTGTATATTTTGAAGAAATTTCAAGTTGTGTGGGTAGATTTGAAGCTTTTGATAGTGGTTCTTGGAAAAAAAATAGCAGTTCTTGATCTATAGTTTTAAGTGTTGTATGCATCTTCTATTGTAAGAAATTGAAATGTTAAAAGGTGAATCACAACATTGATTTCTTTATCCTCTTCAAGGAGGTGGTGACTCTACATGGTTTTCATTACTGGTGTGAAGAAGTGAAGTTTTTCACCCATGCCAAAATTAGTAGATTGAGCTTCAGCATCAACACTTAAGGTATTTTGATTTTCATGTGTTATCTTTTCATGGAAGTCAAGAGTTAGAAATCAGTGCCTCTATTCAATGATTATCAACACTAGGTGAGAGAGCTAGAAGTTTTATTTCAAAAATGGAATCAGATTTCAGGTATGAAGTTAGTTTACCAAGTTATGAAAGTGTGGTTGAAAATATTACTATGTTCAAAAAGGAAATCCAAGATAATACTGTCAATTTCATAAGAAGTGCAATACGAAGCAGCCACAATCTAAGGCATGATCAAATTTATGTAAAGTTCAAATCAAACATCATGAGGTTGCATTTTTCTTTAAAACCTAAGGAATCTTCATGGCCTATTATTTTCTTAGATGTCTTTATGCCTAATTTAGTTAATTGGCAAGAAAATTTGAGATTACAAAAGATTTTGCATGTTGAAGATCTTTTCAAGAGACTTGAGAGTGATTCTAGTAGCAATAAATTTTGTATTGAATCCTCTGATAGAAAAAGTGAATGTGCTAAAATTCAGAATGAATATAATGAATCTATAGATAATGATAATTTTTCTTTCAAGTGTGAAAAGAAGGATTCAAATTTTAGTGAGTCAAATGATTGCAATCAGCATGAGAAAGATGGGTATGTAACTAAAAATGAATCTTGTGATAGTGTGTACGAGAATAAAGAAAGTTCTAACAACAATATGGATAATTTTTCTTTTGATGAAAATGAAAATTAAAATGAAACACCTAGTGAAGAGGTATTGTATAAGGAAGATAAAATAAGTTGTAGTAATAATTTTGATGTTTTAGATTGTTATATGAATGGTACTACTGTTGTAAGTTCTTCAAGTTATCCACATAATAATCATATCCAGGAGGAGAAGACTTGTGAGGAATTATTTTTCAACACTAATGAAATTTCAGCTTTGTTAGCTCATGATTTAGAGAGGTATGTAAGTGTTTCTAAGGATACTCATATTTTTCCTTATGATGTTTCTTCATTTAATCAAGTCACTTCCCCAAAGTTTGATGTGGAAAGAGATATAGAATCAAAACCATCTTTGTCAAGATTTGGAGGTGTATATGATAGTACCTCAAATGTATGTGCACATGACAACTTGTTAGATGTGGGGGATGTTATTGAAGGGAAATTTGGTACTGTTTTAGAGTCTTCTCATGTTGATAATGCTGCAATAAGTTTTGATGTTTCATATGATGAAAAGGAAAATAGTGGAAGTTGTGAATCTGACTCTAAGTTTTCCTTATATGCTGATAAATTTTTTGATGACAAGTTTGATGAGTTCAAGGTTCACTATAACAAGTTGTTGGATGAGACTATGATTATGATCAGTATATTTTGTTTTAGCACTTTCATGATAGTTTTTCAAACTTGGTGACTAATCAGTAGTTTGAGTGTGAAGGAGATTTAGAAAATGACAAATATGATTGGATGAGTATTAGGACCACAAGGATAGAGAAATCAAGTTTTATGTACTCCTCACACCTCGTTACACAAAGTGAGTTGCAATCTCTTGACATGTGCAACTTTGTGAACAAAGTAGAATATGAATACCTTGTCTTTCCAATGAATAGCATGCATAAGTTTCATGATGGTAAGGATATTTTTCAGTTTGATTCTGATTTCTATGAGCATGCTAACCCGTACTTTCATAGTAAGCCTTATGTTGAGAATGTTCCTAGTATGCACTATGAAAATCAGGAAGATTATTTTGTTTTGCCAACTGAGCTAGTTGATAATTTTTATGCTTTTGGTAAAAAAATTGAGAATGATACCTACAGCTTACCTTTGGGAGATGTAAATGAAAATCATGTGTTCAACAAAGGTAAGAAGTTATGAGAAATTTTGATGGCCTGAGGCCATCATATTTTATAGTTAGACTAGATTTCTTGTTTTAAATAAAGTTATTTAGAGAATTTTTGTTGTCAGGTATGTGGTCTACTTAACCTAGAAATTTTGAATCCTTGTCATGCCCACAAGGGGCATGCATCCCCAGACAGAGCCACTGTTGGCTTATTTTTTTCCCAACCCAAAAATTTTGAAATACCTTGTGAAAATCAGGAAGAAAGTATTTTTGATGTTTAGGGTTTTGGAAAATTTTTCATTCCTCATAAAAAAATCCCTAATTATTGTTGCCATAATGTCTTTTGTACCCCAGGTTCCTAGAAAATGGGTTTACATTTGTTCATATTTTCAAAAAATATGCGAGGGAAATATTATAGAGTCCTAAAAACCTTTCAAAAACCTTGTATCATATATTTTTTGCTATCTTTTAAATGTTTCCCACAAAAATCCTTAACCTAGTGCATTTTTTTTTTACCCTAGGGCTGCCTTGGGTTAGTTCACGCAATGTCCTTTTAAAAATCTTAACTCTTGGAGAGTTATTGTATTGACCGTTGATCATGTAAAGATTAGTGATGGGCATATCCTTGCATTCTAAAGTTGTGTGAAGTTTAAACAAACTGGGGAAGTGACCTTGTGACACTTGTCCCTATGGGCCCCTTTCATGTATTTTAAAGCAGTATAGATTGTGCAAGTTCCTGACTGTCAGTCAAATGGAGATCAACATTTGTCGCATTCCTTCATTTTCGAAGTATCTAAACTTTAGATGAAGTAGGAGAGAAACCAACTGTCACGTGGAACTAGTGGATCCATGCCTATTTGTAGGTCACAAAAAAGAAACATGTCAGCATAGGGTCCAAGTGGCAATTCTATTGGTTGTATACACTGGTTCTAATGAAGAACTATTATTTTCCTAACATTGTTAGATCAAAAGAATATCAATGACTATCACTTCCCTAGATTCTGAAGATGTGCTAACTTTAACAAAAGTAGGGAAGTGATGAGTTGCCACATAGAAAAGTGGGCCTGAATTCAAGGTTTCAATAGTAGTTAAGTCATATGGTTATCGCATATTCACAAATGGTTAAGAGAAACTTGAGGTTAAGGTGGTGAGGCTACAAAGGCTTGAATTCACATCATTCCAAAGTTAATTGTTAAGTTAAATATTCAAGTTGTGAAGTAGCAAAAGTAGAAAAGATAGTTAAGTTAATAGTTGATCGCAGCATTGCACAAGTAAGCTAGAAGCTAGGATTGCAAGTTGTGAAGATGTGAAACACATCTGACAGTCAGCAAAAATGCTCATCATTGGATATCATAGTTAAAGTTAACATCATGCTTGACAGTTGCAAATAAGTGACAAGGTGATTGTTTGAGCTGTCATTATTTCGCAACTAAAAGAAGTGTTAAGTCTTAAACCATGGCAAAGGTGTGAGGTAATAAGTTTAATAGTCATCGCATGGTCATAGCATTTAATGCAAGGTTAAGAAAAGCAGCCCCAAGAGTGTGAAAATTTATATTGCATAGTCCTGATAGTTAACTCATGATCAAGAAAATGAGTTTTGATGGCATGAAAGAAGGTTTGGCATGTGATCGCTCTAGTTTTTGAATGATTAAGATTTAAGGCCTTGAGACCACGAGAAGCTAACTTGTGGCAAAGACTTGTTGGAAAAGCACAAGTGGAAAATCCAAAAAATTAGAAGATGTCATGTGGAGTGCTCCAAAAGTTGGGCATGTGATCATAAATCTTGAGGTGAGAAGGTTATGATGATACGCCATAGGTACTTAGCTATGATGCTACGCTAGTATGATCTTACAACAGTTGCGATATCAGACAAAGAAAAATGTAGAGTTTTGATCATATGCCAAACACATGGTTCTTAGTCTAAGGAAATGGATCTACAATCTTACACTCATTGTGGTATCGTAAGAGGAAAGATAAAGAGATATGATGATCTGTCAATCGTAAGATCATATGCAAGAGGGTAGATTATAAGATTGTGAGGGAAGATCATGAGGTTTTTGATGTCATGAATCTTTTTCATCATATGGTCATAAGAGAAAAATAAAGGGTTTTGAAGCTATGACAAAAGGTTTTTTACTATGCTCGTACAATCGTAAGGCTAGAAAAGACAAAGCCCGATGTTGCAGTATGCTAGTAATCGTAGGATCGTAAATTCTAGTTTCTACACTTACTAGAATACAAGGGGTTTCATTTTCAATATTAAAGTACATCAAGAGAACAAGGCACAGGCCAGCACAAAACAAAGGTATGAATTGTTATTTAAGTTATAGAAATGATAGAGACCAAATTTTTAGGTCGAGTAAAGCGATAAGATATTTTGATGAAAATCAAATACATTGAATAGTCATCAAGAAAGAAATAATTGTTTTGAAAGAAGTTGCAAGTATCAAGGCTTTGCTGACAAAAAGTAGTTTGAGATTTACATGATTAAGGGTAGTAGAAGACAAACAAAATTAAGATGAAGGCTCCTATAATAAGTGCCTCCTGCTAGCATTTTAACTACTTTCCCAGTTTTATTCAAATGTAGAGAAAGTTTTAATATAACTTTCTATAAATATCTTTGTATATTGTATTCTAGTAAAGTTTTGACATGTGTCCTCCCATCTGAAGCTTATTGCAATCCTTCTCTTTATAAGGATTTCCAAGATGTGGAGGAGAAGGTTCCATTCTTGTTACTATGAGACCACTGCATGGTTCCAGTTCTTGGATATTTTTCATAGCTATGATACCACAAGGATGGTTCTAGTTTGGTTAAAATTTCTTTCACGGCTATCACCATTCTCAACATTTTTCTATTTTATGAATAGCATTGTAATTTCTTATACGCATCTTAGATAATATAGTTGTCTATTGTGTATTTTATGAGTTTTTTACATAAATTTTATGTATTGGTTTCTAGGAAATGAATACAAAATTTTTTTTCAAGTTTCAATCTAAACCTCGTCTCCTCTTTATGGGTTTTTAATTTTGTGTGATATACGTACAAGGTGCATATTGTCTAGTTGTTGCTTGGCTTTGAATTTGTACACCATTGTGTATTTTGTTGTTGGGTCAAGGACTTGAGTAAATTGCTTGATATGTATTGACATAATTATAGGGATCATGGGAGGATTTGATAAGTATGAGTTTCATTTTCAAGATATATGTTTTTTTGCAACGTGAATGGATAGATTTGATATCTAGGTATATGAGTATATCTTGGGTATCTAAATATAAGTTCTGACTTATTCAATGCCTAGTGGATAAGGGACTAATCAACTTGGAGATTACATGTTTCTGTTGTTCATTCCTTGGTATTTTTGATAATCAACACATTTATCAAAGTATTTTCTATTTTATGTTGAAGAGCTTAAAATATTTTCCATCACTTAGTTTATCTAGTTCATAGGTCATGTTATTAGATATTTCATGTCTATGTTATTTGCAAAAGCATATAAGATTCAAGATTTTTTATCTACTTTGTATAGATTTAGTTGTCTTTGAAACTAGTATCATATGAAGAATATAAGGTTCACCTACCTAGGTCTTGCAGAGCCTAAAGAAGAAGAAGAAGTATAGCCTTATAGTTCGCCCTGGTGTCTGAATGGGTATGTTGTGGATGGGTATTAACTACCCCTAGATGTATTTGTTCCTATCACTCAGTTATTAAAAACTATTAATTCAAGTGCCAACAATACCATCACCACCTTTGCTAAACTCTCCAAAAGGTTTGTAGCGCAATATGCTCACCTAGTTGAAAATGAATCATGACTAGTTTACTTGTGTTGCACAAGATAGAAGAGAGGTTAAAGCTATGGTGATTACCTGCAACCATGGAAAACCCTTACAACATGAGTATCTTGCAACCTATTGGAGAAGAACCTTGCTAAAATGTTCATTGACACTACACACCAAAAACTCACATATTATAAGTACATGAACTATTTGCAGATGTACAAGGACATGAGAGAGAAAGATGTGAACCTAGAGAAATGACTCATTAAGGATCAGCTTATAAATTTGTACAAAGAAAATACTCAATAATGAGGTCACTCAAATGACAAATCACAATATTGGAACAAGAATGAGAATATTAGAACATATGGGTCTATTGGCACAAATAATGTCCATGTCACCAACAACTGATATACCAACAATAACCACCCTTTCAACAATAGCCATAGCAGAAACCCTAGCAACAAACATATCAACCATGTACATTGATATTTTCACAAAAAGGTTCTTATTAGTCAAACCAATGCAATATCATGTACAGGTGGAGAACAGCCATACATTCAAAATAATTAGAAATGAACCTTCACTCCTCTTGGAGAGCTATTAGATATTATATTTGATAAAATGGTAAAAGATAATCTTCTGGTATACCTATAGACATAACCACTCAATGAAAATCAATAAAAACTTGTGTGATATAAGGATAACAAATAGTATGCCTATCATTTCATTAAAGGGAAGGCAATAGTAAAGTGCATTAAGATAAAATATTGGGTACAAGATCTTACTGATTACAAGGATATTACTATGGGGGCACATACATAAGCTTCTCCTAATATTAGACTAATAATATATAAAAATGTGTTTCCACCATGCAACAACAACACAGGGAAAAAAAACACCAAAAACATAAACATAAACAATGATAATGAAAAACATAAAAAATGTGACTTTGGAAATGGGAAATATTACACTACAACATACATTTAGTATAAAAAATTTATTGTGTACATTTCCCAAGTTAAACCCTCATTGAATGTGATACATGTCAAGGATATAGAAAGCCAATATGTTGTTACAACCTGATGAGGTTGGATATGTATCATAGAGCCACCTACCACTACTTTGTGAGGGACATAATATAATATTTTGGAACATATTAGGAACACACCAACTCAAATATCCATCTTAAATCTCCTCTACACAAGGGCACTTCATCAAGAGATCCTAAATAATACACTCCAAGAATTGTTTGTTTCAATAGATATTAATGCTACTAAATTTAAATACCTAATGGGATACCTATCTATGTCATGTTCCTTATCATTTAAACCCTCTAAAATAAATAACACAAAAATAGATCATAACCTTCCACTCTGCATCACATTCATGGTCACTTTGTAGTCAAATGGGTCATGATAGATAATGGTTCAACCTTACATTCATGTACCTTTAAGTTCATCAAATAAGAAGGTTACATTGAGGAAGACATCATCATCATCAAGGCATACAATAACCTAGAAATAACTTTAGAAGGTACTATCTTGCTCCCTATTAGACTGGGCCCAACCACTCACGAAATAGTGTGTCACATGGTTGGTCTTGACCTCCCATATAACATCCTCCTTAATTGACCTTGGATTCATTTGATGAAGATTTTTATATAAACTTACCATTAGTGCATTAAATTTTTGCATCAGGCACTAAGGTCACCATCCAAGACAATATTGAGCCTTTCACATAATGTCATGTATTGGAGACTTCATAACCCCATAATAACCATTATTCTAGAATGAAAATTAACACTTATGTCACCAACTTATCCAAAAATTGCCACGATCCATGTACCATATTATATTCACCTTATCCTCTATCAAGATCAACCACCAAGGTTATGGTTATTATAGCATATTAGGTGTATTCTCTATTGGAGCCTTTCTATTTGATCCTCACACGTAAGGGTGCCCATCACATCAAGGCACTAGAGAAACTATGGTCATCATCATTTGTATCTAATGAAATATTGAACGGAAAATAGATGGCCCTTGATATCACTAACTATTTGTACAAATATCCTCCTAACAAAGATAATGGATTTCTTGATTACTTCAAAGATAAATATCCCAAATCACATAGGCTAGCTATTGAGCAATGAGATTATCAATGAGGTGGCCTTGGCTTTAAAGAGTCAAGAATAAGAGACCCTGTGGAATTGTATGTTCAACCCCACAACCAAGGCTTTGGTTTTTTACTCTCCACAACTAGAAACACTAGAAAGAATGGTCATTCCTTCCTTAAGATTCAAAATGAACCCACAAAATTTAAAGACATCCCTAAAGAGGTTGAAAAGAGATCCTATGGAGATATCCATGATGATGACATTTTTCTATGTTACTCTATGCTCTGCAAGCTAGTAATTATCTTCATTGACCTGCCCCTCATCAATCCTAAACTCATAAATTTGGACCAACTAAGAATATTACACATTTATGAGCTCCCTAATGAGGACACACTTCTAAAATTCATGGGAGTTGGACTACCACACAAGAAAGAAAAGTTGATACCTACATATATCTACCAAATAGACCCAAAATGTTGCTCCAAGGAGGAAGAAATGTTTATTTTCAATAAGGAAAATAAAGATTATTAAAAAAAAATGGGTCCCCTGGTGAACAATCCTCTAGAGAACCATTAAACTGAAAGAAAAGAGAGAAAATAAAGGATGTATCTAAAGGTGAAAACCTCTCTAACATGCCTAAAGATGGAGATTTCTTCCTTCCCCAATAGGATTATAAGCTAGAAGACTCCTCTATCTTGATCAAGGAAATAAATCCTATCAACCTAGCACAAGTTAGATCCGAAGAATCACATACATCACAACATCCTAATTAGGGATAGATGAGGATTGTCTTCTTGAATTCCTTAGAGGAAATATCAACAACTTCACATGTTCATACCAAGATATGCCAAGATTGGACCCAAAGTAAGTTGTGTATCACCTTGCTATATAAACAAAGGAAAAATAAATCAAGCAAAAATTTGTAAAAGATACATCCTAATGTTTCATTATTGGTCAAGGTAAAACTATAAATGCTCCTTCACACAAAAGTTATCAGGGCCATCAATTATTTTGACTAGATCTCAAACATGGTACTAGTAACCAAGCCATCGGGTAATATAAGGATCTATACTAACTTCAGAGATCTTAATGAGGCCTTCCCAAAGGATTACTTTCTACTCACTAACATTCACATTATTGTGAATCTCATATCCTAACATGAGATGTTATATCTCATGGATTGATTCTTAGGATATAACCAAATCTATATCACAAAAGAAAATTAGCACAAGACAACATTCACAACCCCATAGGAATAACTTTATGAAACCCCCTTTTGAAAAACACAAAATTTTTTGGTGCATCCAACATTATTTCAATGTAAAAAAATTAAAAATTTAGGCAATTCATTTTTAATTCTATAAAAATTATATTAAATCTTGATGTATCTTTCATTATTGAAGAAAATTGAGGCTAGATGTACGCATTAATAGAAACCATTATTTCACTATTATTATTATATGGAACCTAATTTATTATCAAACTTGAAGGTTAAATTTAGCCCACTTTTAATAATTTTAGTTTCTCTCCAAATTATTGAATGGGGGGTTTGGAGGCAATGCCTCTTGTAGGATCTAAAAGAAGAAACCTATTGATAGAACTTTGTTTCATGCACTACCAACAAAGTAACAATTATCACTGGACAAGAATGTTCAGCTAATATTGCCTGAAAGAATAGAGAGAGGACCTTCCTATTTCCAACCTCCTATAAGTTAGGTATTGACCATGTAAGGAATGAGAAAATTTGGATGAAGGTGGTGACCAAATTTATAATAAGGTGCACATGATCTCTGGTTAGTCTCTATGTGCATAGTATTTTGGTATAGAGTCTTGCGAACTAAGATGGGTAGGTATCATAAGAAAAAACCAAGTGGGGTAGAGAAAAAAAATAGAAATTAAAGAGCCTATAGAGTTATAGATTTAATATACCTATAGTCTACTTTTGCACCATTATTATCAATAATACATGCTTGAATGGTAGGATAACTTAAATACATGCCTGATCAATCAACATAACATTATCAAGTTTTTTTTTTAAAATAGTACCAAAGTAAACAAAATCATTTATTTTTATCCATGCCAAGGAAGATAGCAAAAAAAAAATAGAAAAATCTCACGACTTTCAACAATAAAATAAACCCATAACAATCACTCCAGGATCTCTCTACTCTAATAACAACTTAAAATACCAACAAGCACTAAGTCAGATATAAGAGAGAGAATGCTTCCAGAAAGCTAAATATATATTAATTCCCTTAGACAAATATTGAATATGTTTATGGTTGTCAAAAATATGTAGCAATCAACACTGAACAGAAAAATTAGAAATTTGATCGACCCGTTTAAGTATTTTTCTAACCTATTTATACTACTTATTCCACCCTTATAAAATATCTATACAAAATCTCATACATCAAAATGTTGGTAACCACTTATCAAGACCAACACTCTTATCTATCTACCCTATTGTATACTTCTAACATTCAAGTACTACCTATGGTATTTATATCCTTGCATAAAATAAAGAAAGATTGAGATATAGAGAAGTAGGGAGCCAAAATCAAATATTCTTCTCCTCCTATCAAGGCAGTGGTGATTTTACGTTTTTTTGTCTTAAGTTCATCTGATCAACCTCTACCCACATGGTAATAAATTACCTAGCAAAATTTGGTGGCAATAAAACCAACACTTCTTCTCACATCGCCTCAACAACCACCAAGACAATACAACTTTACCTTGAGGTTCAATGTTTAGGGACTTACTAATTACCATCAAGGTGTTTTATTTGTTTCCATTTGGACCTCTTTCTTTGGGTGTATAAAATTCTTAAATGAACTCAGAGAGAGTCTCCTGATCAAGGCTCTTGACACAATAGAGTCACCCCTAAGATTACTCGATTTGCTAAAGAGCATTCTTGATGATAGTCTCCAAGTGCCTTGTCTCTTCTTGTGCCTCCCGAGATTTAAGCACCATTTCACTTATAGCCTTCATGAACCCGATACCAAAACCTCCAGAGCCTAAAATGATTCCTTCCACATGGTTATTCAACCTATTGACCATGGAATCTATGGTAGTGCATCCCATAGATCAGATCCCATGATGGCCTTTGCTCATTTTGAAAAACTCTCTAGTCTATTCTGGAGCTTTGCATTCTTAGGCCTCATGATAGCCAACAATGACTTTATTTCCTTGATCTAGTATCTGATCAATTGATAACTAAAGTAAAAATAAGTGAGATCTTCTCCTTGTAGTATATCTAGGTCTTGTATAACATCATCCCTCACATGTAGTAATTCATTAAGGGCTTCCCTTAGCTAGACCAATTGATGTTCTTCTCCAACCCATTCAAGAAATCCATTTCCCACTGTAGTCCCCAAGATAGCCCCCTTGAAAAATGTATTCAATAAAGAGGCCAAGGTTTCCCTTATGCCATTACTTTCTCAGAGATCCTTCCATCCACTACTATAGATTTTTCCTTCAATGTCCTTAATTTTGTGAGCTCCTATGGGGGTATAAGAGCATCTATCTATGAAGAAGGAGGAGCCAAAGGGGCAACTGCAATTAGTGAGGCCAATTTGGCTAGTGGTTCCTTGTAACCTTCCACCTCTACTTCAAGCTTGGAAGTCCTCCGGATGAACCTAAAGTATTTATATGCACACTCTCCTTAACTTGTTCAATCTATGCTAGCTCAGTATCCAGAGTTTGATGTCCCAATGATACTTTGGTAACAACATACTCTTCAGGTTGGGCTTCCCCTTTATTTCACCCTATGGTTTGGACCACTATTGTAGCTTCCGCCTCCTCATTGGGCCCATTCTTTACCCTATATGTAGGTTTTTCTCTTTTCTTTCCCCTTTTATTAGTTTTGGAAATGGTCAATTTATCCAACATATCTATTACTGTTACTACAAGAGGTGGGCAAGCTAACTTATTATTTTTCTCCTCAACCAACCACTCCATAGGTTTAAGTCTTATAATCCTTAGCATAGTGGTCACTAGTTTCTCAACACTTGATACTACTTAGGCTGGGGGTACTTCTTCCTATGCCCCCTCACTCTCTCTTTCATTAGTGGGATAATCCTTGTGATTGTTTCCCTAGTTTCCTTAGGCTGGTCACTTCCTATCATGAATACTTCTTGAGAAGTGTCACTTGAGTTCTCTAGAGCCTCCAAGATTTTGGGTACTCCTTCAACCTATGTTCTAATTTTTTTGGTGGTAGACATACTGACCTCTTCCATGGTAGCTCTCACTTGGATGACATTCCTCTCCAACCATGTTAACCTTCTTTTCCATGTGGTCATGCTCTTTCTCCATCTACTACTAGAGGTCCTCTTCTTCTTGTTCCTTCTATCTTTGAAAGTACAGATCAACCTCTTTCCTTTCTTCTTCCAAGAGGTACAGTCCTTCCTCTTTGTGATCCTCTTCCTCGAGTCTAGTCACAAGCTCTACTTCTTCATGCCTTCACACTTTGGGGTTGACCTCAGGAGCCATCTCTAACCTTTTTTCTTCCTTTTTCATCTGAGAAACCTCAACCCTCTAAGGCAAACTAGACACCTCCTCATTTGTAGTTCATGGATGTCCATCTATGATGGGTCTTCCATGTTTGTGATATTAGCAGGCTCCATGCCAAGGGAATCCTCTTCTATGACCATCGATTACTCATAACCATATTTAGTTAAGGAGATGGTGGGGCTTCCCCTTGGTCTCCTTCTTTTCTTCTGTGTTACCCTCTTTACCAAATGGGATATATCTTCTTCTTGTTCTTCTTCTTCTATCCAGAGAGCCTTCACTGCTAGATTGTCATGAACGTACATGGGTGCACTATTAAGGGGAACAATAATCCTAGCTACCCTTTCCTTCATAGCCTCCCCTGGCCTCTAAGATACCTCAACCGTTTATTTTACTTATTTGATGAATTTGGTAACTAGCACATTGTGTTTCTTAGGCTAAGCTTGTGATTTACCAGCCTTTTTCTTTCCTTTACCCTGGCCTTGCAAATGATAGGATGAGGTGGAGGAATCCTCACACTCTTTATTATAGGGCACACTTTGAGGACAAGCCAATACAAAATTCTTGTGGCTTCTAGTGATCACTTCCACTATTATCCCCTCTAAAGATATGGATTCATCTACATCCCAATCCATAAGAGAGAGAGCCTGGAGACCTATCCTTGATTGTTTATGATTAGTCAGGGGATATTTTTGATATTTGAAATTCTTAGGGAAGCCATAGAGCATGTAATTGTCTATCTTCTTAGCATTTGTCCAACTTTTTTTCTTCTCCCACACCTCAAATTCTATGGGGAGGTTGGCCCAATAGTCCTCTGAATGTGTCATGTGGAACTAGGTGCCAACATTGGAGCACATTCCATGGCTTGAATAATCAAAGTCATACCTTCGTAGGTAGAACTCCTTGAAACCATAGGCCACCAAATATTTCTTATCTTCTCTTTCTTGTATCAAGTGTAGGAATATTCCCACACTAAATGAGAAAAGAGATACCTATTACCTTCTTAATTACATAGACCTTATGAAAATCTAAAACCTATCTACGAAATTCCAACAAAATTACCCAATCCATCCAAACCCGAGTAAGCATGAATGGATATCCTTTAAAAAGTGCCACTCAAATATATGTGAACTTTTGATACTAGGTGACATAGACACTCAATTTTATTACTAGTAACTTGTCAACATTTGAGATTTTAAATCAGATGTCCTCTAACAACAACAGGGACCTGTTGGTGATGAAGCAGTCATATATCCTTGCATTATGTAAAAAAAATTCCTCAAATATAAATTATAGGTAATATTCCTATGGGGATTGACTTAATTCACTTGGTGTTGTATGCATGAATATGTGCCCTTTGCTAACACACACACTTCAACATGGTCCTTATTTGTAGATTCATCCTGAAATGAACATTAGATTATTCATCCGAAAATCAGCCGGCAAGGCGACCTGTTGCCTTCTATCTAAAGGGAATTGCTTGTTAGATATCCTCAGATTTGAGGTGTTAAGCAACCAGACCCTCTAAAAATGAAGGATTTAAGAAATGAAATTAATCTATATGATGATGCCGATTAATCTAGAATGAGAAATGCATTCTAATCTAAGAACAAGTAAAGAAAAATAGATTAATCATATGCATATTATGCTAAATAAAATTAAGCTAAGGATGAAAATGTATGTAAAATATGAGCAAATGTGAGTATGAATTCCAGCAACAATTTGATGCAAATTCCAAATTCATCCTCCCCCAAAATGAGGAGATGAGGGTCTCTTAAATAGACTTTCCTGGAATCCATCAATGGTTGAGATCGATTCCAATCAAAGGTCTGGATTAAAGGTGAAGTTCAATCATAAAGGAAGATTCCAAAATTAAAGGGAGTTAACTGATTTAATTTGAGTAAAATAAGGAGTTAACTGATTCAATTTGAGTAGAATAAGGAGTTAACTGATTCAATTCCTTTTTGATCAACAATGAACTGGAAATTTCCCTTTTTGAACTGAAGAGAGATTTTGGTGAGATATTTAATTTAATAAAATGAGATATACTCTCATAATTACATTTTCTATTTAATTAAATAATCCTTTAATTAATTAGAGACACTTTTCTTATTTAATTAAATAACTTCATTTAATTAATTAGGAATGGCTTCCCATTTAATTAAATAACTTTGTTTAATTAATTAGAAGTAAGTACTCCATTTAATTAAATAATTTTGTTTAATTAATTAAAATAGGCACATTTATTAAATTAAATAAATTTAATTCCATAGTACATTAGCCTTAAGATATAATTTAATTTAATTAAAGTATAAATACTTAGTAATTAAATTAAATATTAATCAATAGGTTTAATGTGACTAATATGAGTAAATACTTTAGGAATTAAATAATAAGCATGATGAATGCAGATTAGGGTTTTCTGCATCTGACAATTAAGTCAAGTAGCGAGTAGTCGAATAAGAATTTGCCTAATGGAATAGGACTTTAGGATTGATCATAAATAGACCAGAATTGGATGAGATGGCAATGAGCCAATTTTGGGGTATTACATTTTACCCATCTTTGAATGAATGTGCAAGCAGCACATTCAATTCAAAGAAAAAAGAGAAAGCATGATGCGAAGATGAGATTGGTTCTGAAGTTGATGACACGGAGACCAATTGATAAGATTTCAAGGACTATCTCTAGAACAAAGCTTAATCCCAAGGAATCCAAGTAGAGCACCTAGATACCTAAGATTGGTAGCATTTAAAAGACTATCTCTAGAACAGAGCGTAATCTTTAAGGATCCAAATAGAACGTCTACATACCTAAAATTGATAAGCATTTAAAAGGTTTCTTCAGAACGAAGTTTAATCTTTAAGGATCTAGATAGAACACCTAGATACTCGAGAATAATAGCATTTAGAAGGCTATCTCCAGAACAGGGCGTAATCTTCAAGGATCCAAATAGAACACCTAGATACCTAAGATTGAAAGCATTTAGAAGATTATCCCCAGAATGGAGCTTAACCTTTAAGGATCTAGGTAGAACACCTAGATACCTAAGATTGATAAAAGATAATAAGGTCTAATCATGAGTCGTAGAATCATCCCCAAAATGAGGCTTGATCCTCAGGAGAAGGGGTTTAGACTATCGCAATACCTGTCCATTGAACTCTAAGAAGAGTTGTTATAAGGTTGATCAATTGATGAAAAGATAAGATAGATGGCATAGATACCAGATAGAAGGGAACAAGATGCCCCAAGTGATGAGATGCCCCAAGTGATAAGGACATAAGATGGGAACCAGATTCCCCAAGCAATAGGTATTTAATGATGTTAGTCATCCTGCCTCCTCGGGAGCGAAATTGAAAGATGATACACCAAAAATATGATATGAAGCAGTATATCATGATATATAGAATAAATCTGAGATTCAGCAGAATATAAAAGAGGTCAGAACAATCGAAAGAAGATTCAGGGTTGATTTGAAATGATTGCGAAGTCGCAAAGATCAAGTTTGACCAAAAGTTGATTAGATTTAGTCACAGTTGACTTGAGTTGACTATTTCAAAAACAATTTTTGAAAATATGGAGGATGTAGAGATGAAAGGATTCCAAGAATCACAGAGTATCAAAAAGATTTGCATTGCACAAGCGTTCGATCGTGTCGGTCCCCAAAATTTTAAAATGCATTTTTGAGGCTCCTAAGTGTGTCAAATTTCAAATTTGATCCCGAAAATGGATCCAAAATGGTCCAATTAGCCAAGGGTGTGATTTTTGTGCAAATCTGAGCACTTTGAAAAATTTGGGTCAACAGCTATATAAGGACTCGAGGGGTCATTTTCAATTCATTTGTGCTTTTTGTCTTCTATTGATTTGAGCTCTGAGAGAGACATGGCAGTTAGCGTGAGACATCATCGATTTGAGTGCTCCAGACATCACAGCCACTCATCAAATTACGAACCACTGGTGAGTCATCGATTCCCTTCCTTCATACTTTCACTTTCACACTTTACGAGACCATTTATTACATTTTTAGCATGTGTTTAGGGTTGTTTAATCGGTCTTCATGCGAGACCTATCTCTTTTTTTGCAAAGATCATCTTTCTTCGCACAAAGAAACAGGGTGTGTTGTTTCTTCGCGCGTGGTTGGACAATCTTCACGCAGGAGGCATTAGATCTCGCATGAAGAATGAGATTCTTCGCACGAATCAATTCATTTTTCATGCACGAAGGTCTTATCTCATGTGAGGACAAGATTTTCGTGCGAGACTGTAGATCTTAGCGCGAGACTGGGAGAACTTTGCATGAGATTTCTAGATCTTTGCGCGAGATTTCAAGAAATTTCACACGAAATCTTGTGACAGTTATGCTAAAAAGTTTCAATTTCATGCTCAAAAATTGCATTTAATTTTTTTTGATGCATCGTTTCGACTTGATACTGATTGTTTCTTTTGTTTTTTTTTGTTGTGCGTGCAGGAGGTCTTTGGTGACGTTTCATTCAAATCACACTATCTACCATATGGAGAGTTATTGCGGAGTTTTGATGACACTGATCGGGCACACATTGCCCGATTGGGTTTGTCTTCTTTGTGCCGAATTCCTACCATGATGGTGAATCACAGCCTTCTCACTATATTGGTTGAACATTTCCATTCGGAGATGAACACCTTCCACTTTTCGATGGGTGAGATGACTATCACTCCAGAGGACATATGGAGGATTTTGCGGATTCCTTTCCATGACGCCGAGGTGTCTACTATACAGTGCCCTGAGCAGGGACAGAGGCACTATCCATTGTATTTTGGAGGGAGCTATCAAGAGGTAGGGCTATCAGCTGGGATGAGCTGATGCACACTTATGGACCCACGCAAAGGCTAGCATCAATGCTGGCTATATTTTTGAGCTGCTTCCTATGTCCTGATAGAGGACAGCATGGTTTGGAGTGCAGGTGGCGAGTCATGCTCTACAGGATGCTAGAGGCATCTGAGATTTTTGGGTGGGTTCAGTGCATGCTGGCTCACATTTTTCATGAGATGCATGAGGTCATCTTCCACAAGAAGAAGACCATGGCAGCTAGAGTATATGTATTACAGATCTGGGCCTGGGAGCATCTTCCTGTATGCAGGCCAATTTTTGAGGATGCTAGAGAGCCCATGGAGTCGTACATATGCAGATATCGAGGGCATATTACCTAGGCCCACCTAGGTAAGACTGAGCACTGGATGACGCATGTTGATGACCTAGTGTCCATTGTATGGTGACCCTAGAGAGAGATATAGGGCTGGGATGATGCCCCTAGAGAGTTGCCATGGATCTTTAGTTCTCGACCTCTGGCGGGCAGGACGACATCATTTATTGAGAGATTTTCTATTTCATGAGTGTGGCAATAGTATGGCCATCCCTAGGACATTTCACATGAGTATTGTGCCTATGCCAGGGTGCAGAAGGATGTTGAGCAGGGATGGCCTCCACGGATGGATCGAGGGCAATCCATGATAGATATCTACAGTCTAGTTGCAGTTCAGTGGGACTACCTGCCAGAGGTAGTAGATGCAGGGATGAAGCCTGCATATTAGGCATTTTTTATCAGCCATCCATTCCCATGCTTCATAGATCCACTAGGGATGGTAGGGTAGGTACAGAGACAGGTACCCTAGTAGCAACAAACACAGCCACAACTACCAGGTCACCGACATATTTTAGCATAGGTCCAGCACCAGGTATAGTAGATGCCTATTCCCCCATGTCAGATGGGATTAGACACAGGTGTCGGGGGTAATGGGACAAGAAAAAATTGGTAGAGGAGGCAAAGGATAGAGGAGCATGCCCTTGAGATGGAGATACCACAGTAGCAGGAACCACCATAGTCGGAGGCACCACCAAAGTGGCAGGCACCAGAGATGCTCGATGAGGATATGCCAGATCAGCCAGAGGTAGGGGTGTAGGACATGGTACGGTGATATCATGAGCGGGTTCATCAAGCATCCCAATAGTTGGGAGAGTTACAGATTGTGGTGGCAGTCTGAGATGCGTAGTTGCTGGAGCGACAGCAGGACATTGATCTTTGGAGAGAGTGCACTGAGACTGCAGAGCGGAGATTAGAGCTGGCGTAGGATGGGATCTGCTTCTAGTCAGCTTGGGTAGTGTACTATTATGTGGCATATATGAGTGCAGTACCTAATGAGACACTTCAGGTGCAGCAATTTTCTCAGTATGCATGAGAGTTTGGGGGTGCACGACCTCCTATTAGGCCAGATATGCCATCGCTACCTCCGCCACCTACTGCCCCTGCTCCTCCTAGAGGTGAGGGTTTGGGAAAGAGTTAGATGCTCTGTGCCTGATCTTTGATTTTGATCCTTCACTATGTATCGATTGGTGTACGAGCACCACATGTATCATTTTTGATCGATTGCGCTCGAGTAGCGCCCATTTTTGTATTGACCCATTCTTTTGATATATACATACGAGATCTTGAGCTGAGTATTCTTGTGTACATGTCATTGTCTATTTTGTTTTACTTTGATGTACATGAGATGTATGTTGTACTTAGATAGAATGCATATGTATGAACTGACATCTCGCATAGTGTTGCATTTTTTCGCTTGACAGTCACAAGTATTCCATTGAGGAGCATGAATCGATGAACCAAATGCTTGTATAGCTGTGGAGGAATCTAATGCATGTAGAGTATGAATAGAATGACCATTGAATTGTGTGCTTATGCAAATGAAGTATGTAATGCAAGACTGTTAAATACAACCCTAGGTCTGGTTACCAAGCCTCGATATTTAATCATCACCGGATATAAAATAAAGCCCATATGTTATACAATTCCCACTGACATTGCAATCATAGAAATATGAATATAACATACGTTATTGGTTTGTCGAGATTAAATGTAAGCCTTCGAGGCACAAGAAGCCAGAATGACCAGAACATTTGTCCCTTTTAATGTAGCAAGTTAACATAAGCATCTGAGCATAAACGCTGGGATGACCTGAATGTTGCTTGCATGATAGGCACATCAAACACACGGGAGATCCCTCTTATGCAAAGTATTTTGTATTCATTATGTTCGCAACAACCCTTGCATTCATAACTTGAGATAGAAGTGTGCTAGATATACTCGCAGTGACCCGTACGTTCACTTAGCAAGACGAGTATTAGTATTTACTGTAGCATGAAGATTTTACACCAATAAACAAGGAGAAGAACTAATGTCATTGATGTATTTGTATAAAAGGAGTCAAGGTACACATAGCCATCCAATACGAGATGGAGGCTCTTATAGTGGACACCCCTTTTATAGGAACGTATCAACTTGTTGGAACTAAACCATAAACAGAAAGCCAAGAAAAGATCATGCCCCCAGTCATTACTTCTCTAGTCAAAGATGACATCATCAAGTTTCTCGAGGAGATATGATAAAGAAAAAACAAAGCAAACAAAGAAAAAGCTCAGCATATCCAAACATGTATATCATTTTTGAGTTCAATGTTTTGGGATTAATGTCAAGTGTTAATGTCCAGAATAAATTTGGAAGTAATCTCTTCAGTAGGGTGACAATAGTAGGCAGACGCAGTCAGAATGACTGGTGACTGAGGTCAAAGAGGAATCTTCACAATGAAGAACCTAAGAAGGACTGAGTGATAGTAGGTAGACACAGCCAGGACGACTCGTGATTGACACAAGAGAGATCTCCCATAAAGGAATCTGGAGACATAACTCAAGCAACGGTAGGAAGACACGGCTAAAATAACTAGTGACCATTGCGAAAGAGATTCTATGAGGAGAATCTCAAAAAAGTGACACTTGTGATAGTAGGAAGACACAGTGAGGACCACTGGTGACTATCGCAAAGGAGATTCTATGAGGAGAATCTCAAAAATAGTGACACTAGTGACAATAGGTAGACACGGTGAGGACCACTAGTGATTGTCACGAAGGAGATTGTATGAGGAGAATCTCAAAAATAGTGACACTAGCGATAGTAGGCAGACACAATGAGGACCACTGGTGATTGTTGTGAAGGAGATTGTATAAGGAGAATCCCAAAAATAGTGACACTAACGACAATAGGTAGACGCAGTGAGGACCACTAGTGACTATCACGAAGGAGATTGTATGAGGAGAATCTCAAAAATAGTGACACTAGCGACAATAGGCAGATGCAGTGAGGACCACTAGTGACTATCACAAAGGACATTCTATGAGGAGAATCTCAAAAATAGTGATACTAGCGACAGTAGGTAGACGTAGTGAGAACCACTGGTGACTGTCGTCAAGGAGTTTCTATGAGGAGAATGTCAAATATAGTGACACAAAGGGGGAATGCCCCCAAGCTATGACAAGACTCAATCCATGGATACATGAGCAGGAAAAGCAAGAAAGCGAAAGCATGAAAGTGATTGTACAGAATAGCCAGAAGATGTGCTACAAGATGAAGCATTGGGAACAAGAGGCACTTGTTTACCAGGTTTTCACCTTCTTGGCAAGATTTTCCTTTTTTTACTACCATGATGCCTATTTGTAGGTTTTCACCAATGGAACTTTTTTTTTTTTTTGCAATTTTTTTTTTTTTTTTTTTTGGACTTTTTCTAATTTTTAGATATTTTTAGGACATATAGATATGTATAGAGAGCTTGCTAAGATTAAATCAATTATAAAATTGCTTCAGGAGGAGAGTGTTGATAGGCTCTTTAAGCACTTCTCCTTTGGTTGTGGAAAGCTGATAAGTGCCAGATCCATATACTGCAGTGATGATGTACAGACCTGGCCAGTTTGGTTCAAACTTTCCCTTTTGCATTTGTTGTTGTTGATTCTTAGGGTTCTCTCTCAGGATGAGGTCACCCAGCTGGAAGTCACGTGTCTTGATCCTCTGATTGTAGCTTCATGCCATTCTTTGTTGATATGCTCATAGATGATCACATGCCACTTGTCATCATTCATCCAGTAACACAAGCTCTTGAAGTTGAGCTATCCTATAGTCATCATCAGTGATAAGGCATTTCATAGAGATTCTCAACGTAGGAATCTCGACCTTTATTGGAAGCACAGCATCCACTCCATACACCAACGCAAAAGGAGTTGTGCCCGTTGGAGTTCTAATTCTTATCCTATATGCCCACAGGGCTGGGTTGATCTGGAGATGCTAGTCTCTCCCTGACTTACTGACTGTACGATGAAGAATTTTGAGGATCACCTTATTGGATGCCTTAGCTTGGCCATTACCCTGGGGGTAATAAATGAAAGACCAATTTTGTGTGATCTTGAATTTCTTGCATAGTTCCTTGAGGTCTTTATTCTTGAACTGTCCTCCATTGTCAGTAATGATTGAGGATGGTACACCATATCTACAGATGATGTAGTTTGTGATGAAAAGTGCTACAATTTTGCCATCAGCAACTATGAGAGGTACTTCCTCTACCTATTTTGTGAAATAATCTGTAGCCATGATGATGAACTTATGTCCATTAGAAGAGGTTGGGTGAATCTGCCCCACCAAGTCAAAGGCCCATTGTTGAAATGGCCATGTTGTAGTAGAGGGAATCAGCTCTCTGGCTAGAGTGTGAATGAGATTCTCATGTAGCTGACACTGCTTGTAGGAACTAGCATACTTAATAGCTTCTTGCTCCATTTTAGGTAAGTAGTAACTAGCACAAAGGAGTTTGTGAGCTAGTGTCAGGCCATTGGAATGAGATCCACAAATGCCTTCGTGAGCATCGATTAATGTGCATTTGGACTCGTCGAGTTCTAAACACCTAAGGAGTTTTCTGTCGAGACCTCTCCTATACAAATCATTAGCAAAAATGACACAATGTGAAGCATTATAGATTAGGTAACGTTTCTCATTCTGGGTCAAACCTTCTGGAATGGTTTGATTACAAAGGTAGGAATAGATGTGATGGTAGCAGGATGATTCTTGCCCTATAATAGAATAGATCATCCTAGAATCAAGTGTGTCATAGGCTGGGTAGTGTAACGCTTCCACCAAGAACTCATGTCAGAGATCATTTTCTGGCATTTGTAGCAGGGAGGCCAGAGTGGCCATGGCATCAGCCACTTTATTATCTATGTGTGGAACTTGTTGGAAGGTGATGTGTGCAAAATTCTTTGTCAAGTCATCAACCATGCATTTGTAAGGAATTAGTTTATCATCCTTTGTTTGATACACATCATTTAGTTGGTTGATAACAAGCTGAGAGTCACCAAAGATGTCCAACTGATGTACTTTCCATTCAGGTGCAATTTTCATACCATTGATCAAAGCTTCATATTCAGCAATGTTATTTGTACAAGGAAATATAATCTTGTACGCTTTGGGCAATGAGTATCTCTATGGTGTAATGAAGAGTAATCCAGCACCTGATCCTTGTTGTGTGAAGGACCCATCAAAGAACATAACCCATGTATGGTGTGTGAGTTTCAGAATTGACTCATCTAGGAAATCAATGTTTATTGGTAGAAGACTTTGTATGGGTACCTCGGCCAGCTAGTTTGCAATTGCATGTCCCTTTATAGCTTTGCGTTCAACATATTGGATATCAAACTCACTTAGTATCATGACCCATTTAGCTAATCTTCCAGTGAGGGCTGCCTTACTGAGCAAGTACTTTAATGGATCTATTTTAGCCACAAGACATGTAGTGTGGGCAAGCATGTAGTGTCTCAACTTCTAGGAAGCAAAGACAACTGCTAAGCAAGCTTTCTCAATAATGCTGTAGTTTTTCTCATAAGAGACCAATGTTCGGCTCAAGTAATAAATAGCTCTTTCTTTGTTGTCATTGTCTTCTTGAGCCATCAGGATTCCCAAAGACGTTTTAGTGGCTGAAATGTATAAAAGCAAAGGCTTCCCATGCATAGGAGGCATCAAGATTGGTGGATTGACAAGATATTGTTTGATCTATGTTAAGCTTTGTTCACAATACTGGCTCCAATTGAATTTCACACCCTTATGTAAGGTCTTTGTGAAGGGTTGTGATCTATCATCCAATTGTGAAATAAACCTGTGAATAGATTGAAGCCTTCCCTGTAGTCCTCTCATCTGACTGATGTTCCAAGGTGCTGGCATGTCCATTATTGCTTGTACTTTTTTTGGATCTACTTCAATTCCCTTTGCAGAAATAATATATCCCAACAATTTCCCCAATGTGACACCAAATGTGCATTTCTTAGGATTGAGCCAAAGACTGAATTTTTCCATATGATCTAGGATGGGATCCAAATCTTGTAGGTGAGTATTGCATTTAGCACTTTTGACGAAGGTATCATCTATGTAGTCTTCCATGGTTCTATGCATCATATCATGGAAAATTGTAGTAACAACCCGTTGATATGTAGCACCAGCATTCTTTAAACCAAATGGCATCACATTACAACAAAAGGTTCCCCATGCACATGTGAAAGCCATTTTCTCCTGATCTTCTAGCACTATTTTTATCTAATTATATCCAGAAAAACTATCCATCAGTGAGTACATCTCATAGCCAATTTTCATGTCTACGATCATATCAATATTAGGGAGCAAAAATTCATCTTTAGGGCATGCCAAGTTAAGATCAGGAAAGTCTGTACAAACCCTGATAGATTTTTCATCCTTGGAAACAAGAAAAATATTGGATATCCATTTAGTATAATCAATTGCATAGATGAAACCAGCCTTTAGAAGTTTCTCCAATTCGGCTTTGACAAGCAATGCAATGTGAGGGTGCATTTTTTGAAGCTTCTATTTAACTGGTTTGATGCCTAGTGCTATGGACAAGTGATGCATGATAAGATCAGGATCCAATCCTGGCATGTTAGAATATGTCTAGGCAAAATTTATTTTCTTTTTCTTGAAAAAGGCAATGAATTGTTCCTTCTCTTCAGGTGACAATGACTGTGCCAAATGTATCACATGAGGATGTTTTTTTGTGCCCATGTTAATTGGCTATGTCAGCTCTATTAACACTGAAGATCTCTCCTAAAAGTGATTGGGAAGGACATCAAATATCTCATCCGTGGGAACCTCGGAGAGGTTTTCACCCTTGGATACATCTTTTTTTTTTACTTTTTTGGGATCCAACACTGCCACAATGTGGTTTTCACCATCGGATCTTTTGTATTTTTTCTTTTTAATTGTATGACTAAGATATTTGATGTCAGCCTCAGTCATGTTAATACTTTTTTCATTGGTGGAAGACGTTATAGGTTTGATAGCTTTTAGGTAACGGTGTAGTCATTCTAGAATGTGGGGACTTCGGTAGATGCATTGGGGTTCTAGTCTATAAGCTCAGGAAATGTGAGTGAGAGAGTAGTGGTTGGTTCAATTGCATTCATAGTATAGTCATTAAGTGCATGGACCAACAATTCAAGACCTACGACGACCTCATCCACAAGTGTATTCAAACGCCTCAAAATACTAATGTCAGGAATTGATGACTCTAGGACACTAGTTGGATCAGACCCCCATGACCTAATCCTAGATGTTTCACCCCCTTCGATTCAATTTTCATAGACATGCACTTGATCAATGTCTTTATTAGTAGTAGCTTCTAAAAGATTGTCAAACTCATATTCATGAGAATTGGTGCTACATGATCAGAGACTATAGAACTTCCCAATAGTGATAGAGACATACTCTACTTTAGCCTCTGGATTCTTACACAAATACTCCATACGGCATGACTGACTAGATTCTCCCTTTTTTGAATGATATTTGAGTTGCTCAGTATTTTCCTTAGAAGAATCACTAGTATCATCGACAGTGCTAACACGTGGCACAAAGTCATCTGGCTCAGAAAAGAATTTAGCGAGATCATAAGGAATAGGATGAGGGTAGGAATCCTCATCATTCGATTCTTCCTCTTGAGTATCTGACTCAGCTTGTGACTCATTTTTAGATGAACTTTCAGGTTTGGGGATGAATTGATTTGATCCCAAATGGAAAGGGACCTTCTTAAGCCCTAGGCCAATTGTATCACTATTGCTTCAAGCTTTTGCTTTGATAGGATCAATTAGGCCATTGTTAGTGCACCCAATAGGGCTAGTTCCCTTGTAACCAAAATACTTCATAAGCCTAAGACCAGGTCCATATTTCGTAGGAGTAATTTCTCGAGCTTATTCTATTAGGTCCACTGGAGCCTCTTCTTTGTAAAGCCATGCAGAAATGACTCTATTTTCACTTTCATCTTCTAAGGGAACTATAGCCTTAATGAAAGTGCCATTATACTTGGTCTGAGGTGTTAGCACGAATGGCTTCTTTGCCTCTAAGGGTCTCCCAAAAGGTTGAGGGGACTCTGGGAGAGATGTTAATGATAGCACTGCTTCAATGTGGTACTCTCCCATACTAGTTTCTTTCAATTTGAATGATTGCTCAATTTGTTTTAGCTTATTGTCATGACAATTGGTAGACTCATGGTTAGCAGGGACAAAAGTTTTAGTAGCTTTGAGCATATTACAGGTGTAGCTAGTAGTGGCAAGAATAGTGACTTCAAAACCATGAAATGGGAATTTGATGCATTGGTGGTATGTGGATGGCACAGCGTGCATCTCATGTATCCATGGCAGTCCCAATAGAATGTTGTAGGCTAAGGGAATGTCAAGCACTTGATAGGTGACATCCCTTTTGACAAGATCGATGCGAATTGGTAAAACCACAAGACCTAGTGACTTTCGTTCCACTTCATCATATGCTTTAATAGTGATCTTTCATCGAGAATCAACAGAGTCCTCAGAATAATCCAATTGTCTAAGCAGAGTAGCAGAGATAATATTTAGGCCAGTGCCATTGTCAATGAGTACTCGACAAACACGTGTCTGGTGGATCATAACCTCAATGTGTAGAGGCTAATTATGTGGGTGATTCAACAAGTTACCATCCTCCTTGAAGAAGATCATAAGATAAGGTGAGGTCAGGTGACCTACCATGGATTGAAATCACTCAAGATCAAGATCTTGAGGAACATTTGCCTCAGTAAGGGCTTTCTCTAGAATTTTCCTATGAGCAGGCAAGATTTTAAGTAGCTCAAAGATGGAAATATGAGGATTAGTTCATTTCAACTGATTGAAAACACTATAACTAGTTGTAGTCAAGTTTGTTGTGTGTTTTGATCCTTTATCAGATGGACCAACAAGGGCTTTGTCTTTATGTTGTTCAAGATTTGAAGTAGGAGGTGCAAGGCCTTTGAGCACCAACTTCGCATGAGAGCAAGTAACAGCATTAGCACAGTGTTGTGAAGATGCATTGTCCACCTTATTGGAAGTAGGGCCTCTCAAGACAAATGGTGTCTTTGGTTTGTCATTATCTTGCTTGCCCTTTATGGTAATAACGTCATAATATTCAGAATCTACAGGTTCAACCATGTGAATGACATTGTCATCATTGGAATATGTATAGTTGACCTTATTGTAGGGTTCTGGTTTTGAAGTCTCTCCTTTTTCATAAGTTGGGAAAGGCTCTTTGAACACCTTGTGGTTCGAGTTTTTGTTATGTCCATCTACCACAAGATCACTAGCATCAATCATGTCCTGGACTTTATGACACAAGTTTATATAGTTGCTAGTTTTGCATCCCTTTTTTTGGTGGTACTCACAAAATGAGGTCTCATTCCACCATGGTGGACATGGTTGTGGATCATAGGGATGAGGGTTATCCATTGGTGAGATAAGCTTGTGTTGTAGCAATGCTTTGTAAACCACATCCAAAGGTTCTCCCAAAGGCATATATTCTCACTTGGGTTGTGTTGTCCATGAGTTTCTTAATTTTTTCCTAGATGTCTTATTGTTAGGGGGAGGCTTCTCAACATTTTTGGCTACTTTGAGGCAGTCTGTGAGATTAAATGTCATTTTAGCAGGTTTGGGTGTGACATTGTCAACAACCCCATCATTTACAATTTCTTGGTTCTTGTTATAATGTTTGGTTTTATCCCTATTGGAAGTGGAACGTTTTTTTGTGTCTCTCTGAAGAGTGAGCTCACCTTTCTTGACCATAAATTCTTTGATACGGATAGCCTATGTAATCATGTCTTCAAAGGTACGTGGACCTTGTAGTTGGACTCTATACCCAAAATCAGGTAAGAGGTTATCAATGAAAATGTCAAGCTTCTCCATTTCTAAGATTTTATGGGAATACTTAGTGTATAGTTCTCTCCACCATTGGAGGAAAGTGAGAAAAGGCTCACCAACCTTCTGTTTAAGGTTGCATAGATCTCAGATATTTATAGGATGTTGAATGTTATGAGAATATTGCTGAACAAATGAATTGGCAATTTTGTCAAACATCTTGATACCAGGAGGTAAATGTGAGAACCACTCCAAAGCTTGACCACCTAAGCTTCTAGGGAATAAATGCATGAGGTATTTTTCATTGTGTATAAACTCCATAGACAGAGCACCAAATTCCCACAAGTGATCTTGGGGATCAGTAGTACCAAAGTACTTTTCATATCTGGGTAGTTCTATGCCTCGTGGGAAAGGTGGCATGTTTATACTTTTGTCAAATGGAAATGAATAAAGAGCATCCAATGTGTATGTCTTTGTGGGTTTCTCTTTCTCTTGCATCATTTGAGCCAATTGGTCTTGCATAATTTGCAATTGTTTTTGGAGTTTGGAGGTCTCAATTTCTTCTTCAGTTTTGACAATAGTTTCTACATTGAAATGAGAAGGTAACTTTGCTCCCTCTTGGGCAAGTTTGAGAAAATATTTTTCTTTCTCTTCTTTGATTAGGATTCCCATGACCTTCTAAAATTTTTTGTCTCTTCAACATTTTTCTATGTGTTCAGGGAGGATTTCCACCTCTTCATGTTCCTCATCAGTGTCATAGTCTTTCTCTTTCTCTTTTTCATCCCTAGGTGGTTCTTGATATCGACTATGACTACCATGTTCAAGTTCACGATTAGTCATTATAGGAACGTGTTCAATTTTCGTATGTTGTGTTTCAAAAGGGTCTCTAGAGAAAGGATCATACATTATGTTTGGGAATGTAGGACCTCTACCTGTCTCAATATCCTCTTGGTAAAAAGGATTCCTAATTTGTTGCAAATTGAAAAAATTTTGTTGAACTCGAGATGACCTGGCAGGTGAGGGAGATCGTGAAGATGCCTCACTAGCCAAACTAGATATAGATTGCCTAACGAAAGGTAAGTGACCTCTGCCATGATTACAACCCCTAGCATGACCGCATCTAAGGTTATCAGATAAAACACGTTGCCACTTCTGGTTGTGATAGTCATAGACAAGGACAAGAAGCTAGAACTTGGACAAGGACTACACTAAGACTGAGTCTCAAAAAAGACAAGATAATAGTAAGAATGTTGTTCACTAAGGCACAAATGGTTTGATTTAAAGGCTAGAACAGCCAAAGATTATGACCAATGCGACACAAAGTATGACACGCATTAAGACAAAGATTAAAAAAATTACTTATGAGACGAGACTAGTCAAGGTGTAAGACACAAGTCTTCAGCTAAGCGAAGTGTCACTATTTTAAGACTGTTTGCAAATAGAGAGTGATAAATGAATGCAGAAAAGGATAGCGTGTAGTCTGCAGATAGCTAAAACAGACCCAAATTGGTAGTGCTAACACAAGATCTCGCACGAAAAACCTTTACAGGTCGTGTGAAGAAGTTTTATAGGCCGCACAAAGAAGTTTTTTGTCTCACACAAGGGTCAATGACAGAGTTTAATTTCATGCGAGGAAGTTCACTTGGCTGCACGAAGACTCATAATAGCAATTTAATTTTGCGCTAGAACAAAATGATTTCACGCGAGGACTAGATGATTTTGAGTGAGACCAAAATAATTTCGCACGAGAAGGCAGACCAGTTTTACAACAGCAACTGATTTTGACAAATTTTGATCATTTCAGTAACTAGGCAGATAAATAGGCACGTAGAACAGCAAGTAGGTGATTTCAAGCATGTTTGAAAACAATGAGCAAGGGCAAAAACAACCTCACACATGAACAATCAAGTGACTTAGTTTGTGCTAATCCCTAGGAGAGCTATTTGTGTATGTTTTCAAAGAGTTTTGCAATCATTGTACACATTCCTAGAAAGTGAAAAGTTGGCCTCTCTAAGGTTTTTAGTAATGTTTTGACTCTGCAACTTTTATGACTCACAGGGGTGACCTCCAATCTCGGCACACTGAGGTTTCAACACAGTCTGAGAACTTAATCTTCAAGAGCTGCTGAGGAGATCTAACAACCCACAATGAACCACACCCTTGGAGATTTCTTCCACAAGGACATTTATATAGCAGTTGTCACTACCACATCAAAAATGGCTATTACTGCTCAAGGTTCTATCAACACAGTTTTCCCTGTAGAGGGATTTTCTGCTATGGTTAACCCTCTCTAAAGGTGATCGACTCACAATAGTGTACCACAAGGGGATTTAGCTTCCAGATTCAAGGTCTTGACACCTTTTCAATTTTAGCCCAATCAAAGCAGACAGATTAATCTGACACGCTAAACTAAGAGTATCTCTTAAAGATCTATGCTATCAACTCCCAGTGATCTATCAACCTCTCTGAAGAAAGGATGTATCAATCAACAAGTTGAAGATTCATCTATCTGTGAGATGCTCAAAGTATCCTCCCCGCCTACAAGGAATCCGTCGTAGAGAGGAGTTTCACTAGGAACCCACTCTCTCAAGATTCATGAATAGTGTTCATGGGGGTCTAATTACTATGTGTGTACAGATGTTAATTCCCGAAAGAAAATCTATCCAAAAGTAGTCAAAGAGCACAAGGTAGTACACTTAATGCTTTAACTAATGTGAGGTGAGTCCAAAAATGTGGAACATTTAACCCCTCACACAAGCCAAAATGAGTCCACAACTCAGAAACTAGTGAGTTCTAGAAAGCACAAAAGGGTTTCCTAGTGGAGCATTTAACACTTCTTTCCTGTAGACCCCTCCCCTTTAACGTGGTATTGATCTTGCAACCACAAGGTGAAATGAGGGACTAACAAATTAGCGAGTCCAATAATCCAAGATAGCTAATTAGATATATCACTAGTAACTAAGCCTACTAGATGAAACTAATAGAGATCACAACCTAGTATCAAATTATGCATGTGTTGTAAAATGAGAACATGGAAGGAAACACACACAAGCTTGACATGAGAGATGTTTTTTTTAGGCCCAAATGAAGTGTTATCAGTCAAAGAGAATTACCTGGTAATCCTTGCAACGCGCTTAGTAGATGTTTTACCTATTTTTAGCAACTTTATCATGATTTTCCAATTGTCCTACAAACCGCTGTTATGTTGTTCCAAAAAATTGAAAAACACAGAAAAACCAAAAATAGTGAGTAGTTAGCAGAAAAACCAAAAAACATGAAAATCAATGCAAAAAAAAATAGCATCTATTAGCAGAGTCTCGTACGAAATTCCTAACAGTCTGCACGAAGAAGTTTTACGACCTGTGTGAAATTATATTATGGCTCGCGCGAAGAAACAAGTGTCACACAAAGTTTTGTGCACTCAGGCAATTTCTCGCGCGATACAAAAAGAATCTTTGCGCAAAGATTCTAGATCCTCACGTGCAATTGAATAGTCTTGCATGAAGATTCTCGAATTTGTATGGAACAGTACAAACAAAGAACAAAAAAATGATTTCAAAAATGCAGAAAGAGGCCAGAAAAATTGATTTTCTCTACCCCACGGTGGGCGCCAGAAATGTATGCATGAATATGCGGCCTTTGCTAACACACACACTTCAACATGGTCCTTATTTGCGAATTCATCCCTTTTACCTTCTTGGGTGAGTTTTTTCCACATTCCCTTCTTAGGAGCCCTAGAAATCCCTCCCACCATGTTGAGAAACATGAGGATAGGAGATTTTTGTATCCCTAAGCCTAAAATCTTTTTAATTGAAATACTCGTCTTTTTTTTTGGGTGGAGAAATGAAGACCTCTTTAGAGAAATCACACAAATAAGGGCCCCACTTCCTAAAAGAAGAAAGGGGAACCCATAGACTAAGGCCCAAAAGCCAAGAGGAGGGTCCCAACACAAGACCCAAAAAAGAAAAAAGAGGGGGCCCAACTTTTTCTCACAAAAAGTAGGGACGTGTATCCAAGGCATAACAACTGGCGACTCGACTAGAAAAATGCTTTGCATTTGAGAATTCTAGAACTTAGCCTTTGAAATAATTAGTGCCTTATTTTTATAAGGCCAATCTATTTAAGAATGAATTCTAGATTTTAACATCCCAACTAACCATAACTCTTAAACTTTACACATGTCTAACAATGAAGTGTGTGCTTTGAAGAGGGTATATAATTTCAATTCCCAAAGAAAATAGAGCAACCAATCTCATTCAAGAATCCATTTATTTTTCCTTTATGGGATATTGTGCAACCTTTTCAAGAAGCAGGAATATCTTCCCCTCCTCATTTTGAAATTATATTCTTTTAAGGTATGGGAGATGGTATTCCTTTCCCTAGATGGAAATTTTAATTTGTTCATTGTGGGGGTACTTATTTCACCATCCCATCCTTGTGTACTTATTTTCTTTATTATGAGGAGGAAAATGATACTCATCTCCCATGATATCACTTGGCCTTTAATTTTCATCAACCTTAAGTAGGGCCAAACTATTCATTATGATCCTATACTAATTTTGGTCATATATGTTCTTGTCAACTTAGTTGACCAATGAGTTGTAGACATAAGCAGAGTTTTCTAAGTTTGATGAAGGTTGATCCTATCATAAATTTATAATCATAGTTTTCAATGGGTAATAACAAGGTACTATAATTTTCTAGGTGGGTATAGGAATAATCAAATACCATAGAAAGACTCTAATAAGTCACCTCTTGTTATGCAAAGCATACAATGCCTACTCTTAGGAACAACAAGCTTAGATCCTAGAAACAAAAAAAGATTTGAACAAAAGACTATAAATTCATAGAGACCAAAGAAACCATATGTGAAGCAACTTATTTACATGGGTTAATGAAACAATCACAAGCTAGAGAGACAACAAAACTCAAAGGAACCAAACTAGAATGTATAGGGTGCACTCCTCAGGGGTACACCAAAAATAGTATTACAAGGAACTATACATATATTGCAATCAACAAGGGGATATAAACACCCTAACACCATATTTTACTCAAAATAATGTTTCATAACTTGTCCATTGATGGGCAATGGAACTGGTTCTCTGATTAACATGTTGAGCTAATAAGTACTAGCCCTACAGATCTTTGTGATCTGATAAGGTAGATTGAGTACTCATAAGGAAGTCTATGGTTGCATCCTAAAGGTCATAACAATGCCTTCATGGTTTTTAGAACATATTCCTTGGGACTAATGAATGAAAGTTTCCCCAAGAACGACTTTACCATTATGTAGCTAGACCACTAAAGAGTTGAGGATTAGGATACCCACCAAAACCTTGACAAGATAGGGATCTACTAAGATCTCATGCCACATAAACACAAATATGGTCAAGTTAGTGAATGTGAACAATCCCATGGTGGCTTTTACTCTACATGGGTCTGAACAACACCAAGACTATACATTATTCATTTTCAATTTAGTCAAAGGTTGTCATCCTTCTAGCATTATTTATCTATTGATGGAACATTTTTTTACACACTGCCACCAAAGTAACAATTGTCACTAGACTTGAATGTTCATCCAATATCATTTAAAATAATAGAGATATGAACTCCCTTCTCCCAACCTCCTATAATTCAAGTCTTGACCATGCAAGGAATGGGAAAATTTAGATGAGGATGGTGATTATATTTGGAATAAGGTGAGCATGATCTCCAGCTAGTCTCTATGTGCATACAATTTTAGTATAGAGTCTTGCAAACTAAGTTGGGTAGGTGTTAAAGGATGGAGCCAAGGAAATAATAGAAAGCAAAGAGCCTATAGAGTTAGATATTTAATCTACCTATAGCCTACTTTTTCATCATTATTGTCAACAATACATGATTATATGGTAGGATAACTAAAATACATGCTCGCAATCTAAAATTATCAAGTGCTAAAAATGAAATAGTACCAAAGTAAACAAGATCATTTAGTTTTATCCAAGCTAAGGAAGATAATAGTAAAAAAATAGAAAATTTTCATTTCTTTCAACAATAAATGAATCCCATACGAATCATCCAAGATGTGTCTACTCTAATAACAACTTGAAATACCAGCAAGCACTAGGTCAAACATAAGAGGGATAATGCTTCCAAGAAGCCAGATATATATTAATTCCCCTGGATAAATATTACAAATGTGTATGGTTGTCAAAAATATGTAGAAATGAACACTAGATGGAAAATTTGGCAATTTGACCAACCCATTTATAGTCTTTTGGATACCCATTTATATTAAATATTTATGCCCTTACAAAATATCTATGCAAAATTTGATACATCAAAATTTTGGTAATCGCTTATCAAGACCAATGTTCTTATCTAACTACCCTATTTAATACTTCTAACATACAGGTACTGCCTAAGGGATTTACATCATTGCATAAAATAAAGTGAGACAAAGATATAGAAAAGTGGGTAACCAAAATCAAATATCCTTCTACATGTATGGAGGTGGTGGTGATATTATGTATTTTTGGCTTAAGTTCATCTGACCAACCTATGCCCACTTGGTAATAAATTAGCTGAAAAATATTGTTTCAAAAAATCTGACACTTCTTCCCACATCACCTACACAACCACCAATACAATTCTATTTTACCTTGAGGTTCAGAGTTTAGGGACTTACCGATTACCATCAAGGTGTTTTATTCTTTTCCATTTGGCCCTCTTTATTTGACCTTGTAAAATTCTTCAACCCTATAAAATTATTTCTTTAGCTCAATCAAGGCTCTTGACACAATAGATTCACCCTTACAATTCTTCCATCTATTGTTTACAATCCTTGATGATAGTCTCCAAGTGCCTTGTCTCTTCTTGTGCCTCTCAAGATTAAAGAACCATTTCAATTAGAAACTTCATGGAGCAGGTACCAAAAACTCTAGAGCCTAAAATTATTCCTTCCACATTCTTATTGAACTAACTGAGCATGGAATCTATGGGAGTAAATCCTCACTCACCACGTGGATCAGATCCTATGATGGCCTTTGCTAATTTTGAGAACTTCTTTAGTTGATCTTGGAGCTCATCATTCTTAGGCCTCATGGTAGTTGACAACATCTTTATTGCCTTTATTTAGTATCCAATTAATTTATAACTAAAGTGAAATAAGTGAGATCTTCCCCTCATAATATATCTAGCTCCTGTATAACATCATCCCTAGCCTATAGTACTTCATTGAGGGCTTCTCTTAGCTAGACCAATTCCTATTCTTCTCCACCATATTCAATAAATATAATACCCACTATGATCCCCAAGGTAACCTCCTTGAACAATGTAGTCAATGAAGATGCCAAGGTTGCACTTATGCCATTTACTTCTTTGGAGATTTATTCATCCATCACTAAAAATGTATCCTTCATTGTCCTTAATTTTGTGGGCTCCTCTAGGGGTATAGGAGCATCTTTTTGTGAAGAAGGAAGAGCTAAAGAGGCAGCCACAATTGGTAAGGCCAATTCAGCTAGTAGTGGCTTGTAACCTTCCACGTCTACCTTGATCTTGGCAACCCTCTAGTTGAATCTATTTAACCTATTGTACCTATCCTACACACTCACCTTGACCTAGTCAATATTTTCTAGCTTTGTATCTAGAGTTTGGTGTCCCAAGGATACTTTGGCGATCACATACTCTTCGAGACATATATCCCCTTCATTTTTTCCTATGAGTGGGACCACTATTATAACTAGCACCTTTTCATCAAGCTCATTCTTTACGTTGTATGTAGTTTTTCTCTTTTCTTCTCCCATTTATTAGTTTTGTTGGAAGTCATTACACTCACCATATGTATTACTATCACTATAGGAGGTAAGCAAGTCTACTTCTTATTTTTCTCCTCCACCAACCACTCTAGAGGTTTAGGTCCTATAATCCTTAGCATAGTAGCTTTTATTTTCTCATCAGTTATACTACTAGTATTAGGGGTACTTCTTGCAATGCCCCCCCATGCTTGATGCTATTTGTGGGATAACCCTTGTGAATTTTGCCTCGATTTCCTTAGGCTGGTCACTTCCTATTGTGACTACTTCTTGAAAAGTGCCACTTGAGTTCTCTAGAGCCCCCAAGACTTCAGGTACTCCTTTAATATTTGTTCTAATTTAATCTTTAGTGGTAGATATACCCACCTCTTTCATGGTACCTCTTGATTGGATCCTTCATTCTTTCTCTCCAAAAATCTTGACATGTTATTCCATATGGTCATTCTCTTTCTCCATGTGTTGTCAAAGGTTCTCTTCTTCTTTTTCCTTTTGCATTTGAAAGTGCAACTTGGCCTCTTTCCTTTCTTCTTCCAAGAGTTTTAGACCTTTCTCCCTATTCTCCTCTTCCTCGAGGCTAGTCACAGGCACTACTTCTTCCTACCTCAACACTTTAGGGTTGACCACAGGTGCCATCTCTGACCTTTTTTCTTATTTTTTCCTCTAAGTGTACTCAACCCTCTTAGGTAGACTAGAGACCTCCTAGACTAACACTTTGTGGATTTCCATCTATGGCAATTCTTCTACATCTATGATATTAACAGGCTCCATACTAAGGGCATCCTCTTCTATGATCACTAGCTTCACATAACCATCTTTAATTAAGGAGATGGTTGGGCTTCCCCTTGGTCTACTTCTTTTTGTCTTTGTACCCCTCCTTAACATATTGGGTATATCTTCTTCTTCTTCTATCTTGATAGCTTTTCCCCTAGATTCTCATGAATGAGCATAGGGGCACTATTAAGGGGAACAAGAATCCTATCTACCCTTACCTTCATGGCCTCCCCTAGCCTTTGGGATGTCTTAACCTTTTCTTTTACTTCTTTGATGAGTCTTGTGACTAGCACATTATGCTCCTCTAGTTGATCTTGTGATTCACCAATCTTTTGCTTACCTCTACCCCAATGAGGTGGAGGAATCCTCATACTCTTTAGCATCGAGTGATCTTTGATAAAAATACACTACAAAATTCTCATGGCTTCTACTAATCACTTCTACTATTATTGCCTCTAGAGATATGGGTTCATCTGCATCCCAATCCATAAGAGGGAGAGCTTGGAGGTCTACCCCTAATTTTTTTTAATTAGCTAGGGTATCCCCATGATCTTTTAAATTATTAGGGAAGCCATAGAGCCTATAACTATCCATCTACTTGGCAATCATCCAACTATGTTTCTTCTCCCATACCTCAAATTTTGTTGGGAGGTTGGCCCAATAGTCCTCCAAATGTGTCTTGTAGAACTAAGCACCCACATTAGAGCATGTTGCCTAACCCAAATAATCAAATTACTACATCCACAAGTAGAACTCCCTGTAACTATACACCATCAACTCTTTCTTAGCTTCTCTAACTAAGATCAAACTGCAAGATTATTCCCAACACCAAATTGGAAAAGAGATACTCGTTACCTTCTAATTAGTTGCATAGACCTCATGAAACTCTAAAGCCTATCTACAAAATTCCAAAAAAATTTCTCAGTCTATGCAAACTAAACAATAGTTGTTCATTGAAAAGTACCACCCAGATATATGTGAATTTTTAATACTAGGTGAAATAGGCACCTCATTTTGTTGCTAGTAACTTAGCCACATTTAATATTTGGCATCCAATGTCCTCCAATAGTAATAGGGACCTATCAGTGATGAAACACTCATCTACTCTTGTATAATATGGAAAACATTCAATGATTGGAGTCTACATATCAAATCTGAAATCCTTGGAGTTTGTTGAGTTGTAATACCTCCATAGCAACCTGATTTAAGATATATTTTGGGATATTAGGTTCTTATGCATTATGAGTATGGTAGGAGGTTAGAGGATACTTTATGTCACATTTTTTACATTTCCTATGATACATTTTATATGTTTTAAAATATGGATTAGGAAGTATAGATTATTATGGACTTCTAACTCCACTAACCCATCTAACACCTATATTACAGTTAATATGTTTCTATATACATGTCATGTTGGTTAATGATGCAAGTGCATGAAGGAAAATGTATCACAATCCTCAAAGATATCTATTGATTTGGAGATAGAATCATGATCCATTTAGGCACCCTAAATCTAGAATTCCTATTAGGGGGTCAACTACCCAGTTCAAAAACTTGGGGATTTTTATTCTTGTTTGGTTTTAATAATATTTTACTTATGCCTTTATTGTAATTTTATTTTTATGATTGGAAGTCTCAATATATGAGTATATCTGGGTGCACACTTATATACCCAAATAAATAAACATACTTGTGTATGCATGGGGATATGTATATGCATATATGATTGTTGGTTGCATGTACTTTCTTGCATGATTGTATTGCAACCTTTGTGGAAGAGTAATTAAAGAAGATAAATAAAAATTAATTAAAATACTTAATAGATTTGAACTCCAAACCATGCTCCTATCAATTTCTTCCTCCACCAACTTACCCATGTAACTCTTCATGAAATATTAACTAGGAAATGGATTGTAACCCCTATCTTAGTAAAAACCTAGACATTGCAAAAAGTTGTAAGAATTGAACCCTTGACCTCTTGAAAGAAATTTGTAAATACTTAACCATTGTGCCATATGAGTCCTTTGAGTAAGGATCTTATTACAACATAGGTAACCTAGTAGTTAATCTAAATGTTTAACAAAATGAAAATATTAATTAATTAACTAATTAAAAGTGGTTTTATTTAATCAAACCTTAGAGAGGGTGTTGGCTAAAATAAACATAACCTTTTAGAAATGACATTTTTTCTCTATAAATAATAGAAAATATAAAAGGAAATGATAGGGAATTATAAAGGCAAAAACTATAGTCAAATTGGAATATTGAAGACTATCACCTACACAAAACAAGAGGATATCCAGATTAAGCTTGGGAAGGAAAAAAACACCAGGACCTGGTTAGAGGGAGGAAGCTTTCTTCTTTCACAAACTCAAGCCCAATTTCATATTTGCACAAGAAAAAAAGTAGGCCTTAATATCCCATCTTATTTAACATGTTGTAACTTCGGATAAGAAAAAATAAAATAATGTTCATAGATAGTGTAATCATACAGATATTCATGCCTCTACTTGTTGTGTCTAAATTACATGAGTTTTTATTTCTTTGGTCATCTGTGATGGAGTCTTGAGTATGGGAATCATGTCACAAGAACACTAAGAGTTTAATCCCTTGATTACAAATGGATGTGCGGGTTTCATTTTGGAATCTCAACCCAATTGGTACTAGAAAAGCCTTCTCTGTCATATCTAGTCTTGGAATTTAATTCATGGCCTTCTTATATTTTTTTGAGTTGTCTAGAATAAATGCACTTGAAAGCTACACATATGAGCATCTCTACAATTTACCCCTTATGCTTAGTTAGTACCAATGTGTCACTTTTTCAGCTAATCCATTACCTTTAGGATAGTAATTGGAAGATGTACTCAAGTAAATACCATGATCTACTGCCCATGCACAAATATGAGCTCCTACAAATGATTTTGCATTATCTAAAATGATAGTGAAAGGAGTACCAAACCTTGAGATGATTCCATCTAAGAATTCAACAACTGAATTCTTAGTAGCATCCTTTAATGGAATTGCCTATGTCCACCTGGTAAAATAAATTGTAGTAGCTAGGATCCGTTTATGACCAAAGCTAGAAAGAGGGTTAATAGGACCTATGAAATCTAACCACCATTGAGAAAAAGGTTGATCCACTTGAATAGGATGAAGTGGAAGGGTTGCAAGTCTTTACTTACCTGAAGAGAAGGCACATTTTTCACACTTCCAATTCTTGTTCTAGCAACCTCTATTGCATGGGTATAGTACCAACAACATCCCACATGGAGATGTTCATATTTGTTTTCTTCATTTGTTCCACCACACTAAATGATGTGCCAAATACTTTGGTGGAAACCTTAGGAGTTGTATGTGTAGGAAGTTGAGATGGAACCACTTGAGGATCATTCACATCTCTTCTACTATTATTTTTCCTTTGCTATTAAGGAGCATTTGATTGATCATTTACTACTTGTACATGAGGTATTCAACTTGATGTTGAGGCCTAATTAGGAAGGGTAGGAATAGCATCATCAACAACTCTTCTCTTGATCCTAGTGTTGTGAGAAATGGGATCTTGATTCACATGACAATATTCTTCTATCAAATTGATGATTTATTAAGGAAGAATCACCTTTCCATTGAGAAGCATTAGTAGGTTTATTAGCATTGTGTTTCTAATCAACTACTTGTTCTTCTGTATTTAATGCCAAATAAGACTCTCCCCTCTGACACATACAATATCCATAGGAGTAGTTACAAGAAGGTTAGAAGTCTTGATCTTGAGCAAGAGTATTTTGATGGACTAAAGATCTAATTTAGTTCGTATTCATAGTCTGGGTGTTGTTGATAGGTCTATTATGATTATAGGGAACATAACTCTAGTTTGGGGCTCTATTATGTATGGGACCTTGATACTGAAGCTGGGGAGGCTTATTATTTTGATCTTGTTGCCTCCTCATAGTCACCAACTCATTACTCATTTTTTGCATTACTCCACTACTATCCTCCATCTTCTTTTTTGATCTTGCAACCTCCTATCCATACTCTACATCAATGTCTACATCATGGCCTCAATCTTATCAACTCCATTAGAATATGTGGAGGCTATTAGGACCATAGCAAGGGACTAACTTGCAGAGGAAGTGGGAATAGGGGCTACAATAGGCTGATGATCGGGCATGTTAGGAAAGAAGGGCATTGGAGGCCTTGGAGCTAACTTCCCTCCTTGTATCAAGATATTTTCTGCTGTTATGACAATCTCATAAGCATTTGGTCGATTGTCCACTCCCATATATTGTAGAGTGGTATTAGTATTGTTGTTAAAGGCTCTAAGGTAATATAAGAATGCATTACTAGGGGAAGGCTTTAAAATTAGTCATATATTTTACGAGGTGCTCTCTTGATAATTGCCAGCTGCTCTAGAAGTGATAGGTGATCACTTTTGTCCTCAAAATGCTTACAAAGCCCTACTCCTAACCTATCCCAATCAATAATAGAATTATGAGGCAAACCTCTATACCATTGTAATGTTTTTCCTTTCAATGATGAAGCTAGAAGCCTAACAACAACATCATCCTCTATAATACCATGCATATTACAAACATTTGAGATCTCTTGAATATGTTCCATAGGAGAGATGGAAGTTTCACCAAAATTTTAAGAACTAATACTATAATATCATCTCTTTGAGCCAAAAGGAGAGGACTTCCACCATTAAAGATGGAAAATGCATGTGCTCTATGTTGATCCATATGGAATAACAACCTATTTATATGAAAGGATGGCAACCTAGGTTATGATCTATCAACATGAGGAGAGGAAAGAGATCTTGTAGGTGTATGTGCTACTAATGTACTCCTAACTAGTGATAGAGATAATCTATTTCTCTTTTTTCTAGGGTTTGAAAATTAAAGTTCAATGTATTGAAAATTACCTCTAGAAGATGCCCTTGTATGAGCTTTGGGCATGACTCATAGCAACTTGGTCTTGAAACCACATATATTGGAGGATAGATTCACCAAGTACTTAAAAATGAACCTCTTGAAAGCTTGAAAATACTGATAGTAGCACTATGTTCTTAGTACATATTGGAACTTTTCTTCTTTGACACTAGCAAACATATAAGGCTTCAAGAATTTGTCCCAACGGGCATGTCAAAAACTATTGTCACAAAATTTTTCATCCTTGCCTAAAGGTTTTACCTAAAGGAAACCTTGTGAAACATGGAAACAACCTCCAAGTTGTGAGACTTGAAGGTTGAGTCTCTAGAGAAGGTTGGCTTCCTTTGTTATCAAGGTGTGCCTAAACTACACTTGGAGAGAAAAAGGGGAGAAAGCATACATGAAACATCTACTTAATCTATCCTAAGGAGGTGATGCATCAAAATAGAGTGTTCAATCTAGTTGTTTCCCATATATGCACAATTAAACTATCATGACATCAAAAAAAATGCAGATTTAGACTTTTTCTAATCCAATAACCACATACAAATCAAATAACCAAATGGATGACACAAGAAAGAAGATTTCACTATGTACCATTCATTGGTCAAAAGGAGATACAGTCATGCAAATTATAGATATCCACAATACATTGATGAGAGGAAAATGAGTCTTACATAGTACATCAATGGCTGAAAGGGATAAGGTAGAATATCATGAGGTTCAGAGGAAAAGGGAATTTTCAATCAGTATGCTAGAGCAATGCTAAAGAAATAGAGAAGAGTTAACCATTACAAGGGGTTAGAAATGTATTTTTATAGCTTAGATGCAGACTTTAGATTGCTTCACAACCTAACCATTGCATTCAAGACTATCGAAGGATGATTAGATATGATCTAGATGGTGGATATGATCTGGTACATCTTTGGAGGTGAGAAAATTATCAAAACCCTAATCTAGAAGAAACCCTGAAGTCATAGAAATGATACCATTAACGCCCTAACCAGGTAGATGGATAAATAGGTGGTGATTGAATTCCCTTTGTATTTTTTCTAACCCTTCATTCAGAGTGGTTGAGATCGATCATGAAGATCATATCGTGTAGAGAAAACTAACTTCTTTCCCTCTTGGATTGACAAAACATCAAAATCAGCAGTCAAATGGATCCAACAACCAGAAAGCACCATGTGGAACAATGAGGTTATTTCCTTTCACTAGCTCACAAGGTCTTTATGAGTTTGACCACCCCATCACCTTAACCATGCCACCATCTAAGACTTAACTGTAACTACTCTATGAAACTGTAACTCAACCACGATGTTACTACAATTGTTAACTTTAAAATTGGGCCCTTCGAGACACATGTCAACTTGTCACTATGTCACAAGAAATAAAGATTGAGAAACTCTACATAGAGACAAAGTGATGGTTATGGATCTTACTTAATATGGTATTCCCAAAGATATGTTAACCCTGTTAGTACTTTGACAAATTAGAACATTTCCCTTTGCTAGTTTATCTAACACCATGTCCACCTCACTCACAACCCACAAAAGAAACAGGACCTACTTGCCATGCATCGCATTGTCCCTATCTCGCTATGACAAAAGGATCTACATTTTTGCATAGTGACATAGCAACAAGCATTGATGTTGCTAGATATGACGATGGACAAAATTGTGCTGATGTTTGCACTAACTAAAGAGAAACGGGCCCATGGTGATACATGGCATGTTGTCACTTTGTTGCTATGACAAAAAGTCCTACAAATCCTAACAATGACAAAGTGAAAACATGGGATTCTTTTACATCTGATGGATGAGAAGATGCGAGCCCATTGGAAATATTTAAAACTCATAGTCATCTTGGAGACTTGGGAAATAAAATGTATAACCAAAGTTTTTAGAAATATATTTTTGCATACCCTAATATTTGAATATTCAAATGAATGTGATCATTATATGTGTTTAAATTCAAATCCTTCAATTTGGTAGGAAGGAAAAAATAGCTAACAGTTTTGTCTCCTAGTTTGGGGGAGTCATTCCTTATGGTTCCACATGGTTTAGTGGAAAAACAAGAGACTTGTTCTTGGCTTGCATTGGAGTTCTTTCTTGGAGATATGCTTGGATGATTCTTAAAGATTCTTAAGAATGTACATGTTTCTTGCATTAATATAAATGATGTAATTTGATGGATCATGAAAGTGTGGATTAAGATTGATACATTGTAAGGAAAGGGCATGTATAAGGGTTGAGTAAAGAAGGAAGAGGTTGGTTCTTGAAAATTAAATGTAAGAAAGTTGTATCTCTTTTATAAAATTTGTCTTGGTATATATGTATAATGGTGATTACTTATGTTATCTACTTTCTTTATGTAAATCATGGTGAGTATCTTGTTGTTGTTTTTGTTCTTGGTTATCCTCATTGTAAGATTAGTTTAGTCAATTATGATGATGCTATGGAATTTTTATTTTATACTTAAGAACTATATTAACTTCATAACAATAACACTAATGTATGGAATAACTTAAGTAGTAAAGAGTGAGTGTTAAGTGAACTAGAATAGGAATTTACGTCTATGATTAATGAGTTTAACAAGAAAAGGATGTTAAAAAAAATAACTTGTCAAACTTATCAACTTTTCCCTATTCTTTTGGGTTCCCTTTGGAGAGGAATTTCATGATTAATTAGCTATACCAGGTAAGATATCATCATGAAGGTTTTTTCTCCTTTCCTCTATTCTTCCAAGAGATTTGAATGCTTCTATAATGTCATCAGTTGGAATCCAATTGTCTAAAAAATTACGATGACCCAATTGAATCTTATGGTCCACCTAGTAATGCTAGCTAAGAAATAGTACATCCAAGGGGTGAATTCTTTGGTCTGAGGCTTCCAAAAGATTCAATACAAGCAGCAGATATAAAACTAGATGGGGTCAATAAAATTGACTTGAGGAATTGTGAGGGTCATCTTTCTAGGGTCCTTCATTTTCTTCTTCAGTTAGTTCATGTTGATAAGGGCTTTGACCTTGCTTTCTATAGCTATGAACTATCTCATCAACTCACTTAGATCTAATATCTAGGTGTCAAGTAGATGTATATACTAGAAGAATTAAGCTATTATTATCTTGTCTCTAACTACAATAGGATCTCCCAATACCTGGGTAACCATGTGCTTATCCCCATCAAACCTTTGTGCATATATCATCATCATTTCTGGGAACTAGACTACATAAGGGAAGAATCTAGCATATACTATCCTATTGTCTATAATTATCTTGGACATAGTGTCACCATTGTTTCCTCAGGCCAACAAATCAGTATGTAGAATTTGGAACTCTCTCCACTCCCCAACATTTGTGTCCATAAAATTTTTGAGTGTAGTATCCACCTTGGAGGAATGGAGGTTTGCACCATCTTGATACTTGAGGACCAGTGGTAGTTTCTCAAATTCTTTGTCCACCTTGGTCCTTTTGGAGGAAGAGGTTGCCACATCATGCATACCTACAAGCTCATCATCAAATATATCCATTACTTAACCTAGAACACTAAGAACTTTTTAATAATACATCTTTGTTATGGAATCATGTCGTCTTCCTCCATGTACTTTAAAATCATTCCTCCTCTCATATTCTATTAGTAACAAATAGGAAAGACTTTAAAACCTTACTCTCAAAACATCTAAGTTCACAGAAATGATGAAATCTAGAAGGACCATAAATTGTCACAATGGGAGTTATCTTTAATGGGATAGGAAATGCATGCACATAGATCTGAGAACCTATAATCATGATAACCAACCATTATAGACTCAACTCCCTACTTAACAAAACCAACTCCTATCATCAAGATTCATTTTTTCATTGTTGTCTTAGTAAACCTAAAGCTACCATGCCAACCTATACATCCAACATGGAAAGATAAGCATTTAATGCCTTCATGTGTTATGCATAGTGATAGGGGCTAATGTATTCTGGCTACTTAATAGGGCTTGATGTGATAGTTGTTTAAATTCAAAAGGAGCAGCATATTCAAGGTGGGGCCACAAAATGCTATATCAACAAAAAGTGGTTATAAGATTGCTAGAGGGGAGGAGGAAACCTCTCTATCCCAACATCAGTATCAGTGAATTACTTAGAGAGAACCACTAAATTGGGGCCACCTGGCCACCACTTGTCCATAGGGGTTAGGACCAACAAAAATGGGAAACTTTGGGCTCATGACCCCTAACTCAAGTGACAAAGATCTTTCCAAAAAGTGTTTAAACCATAACCACACCAACCTAAGTAAGGTATTCATATAGTGCCACACCCCCTACCCATAAGGAAAAGGATTCCAAATTATCCAAACCATATGCATGCATGGCTAAATAATAGGAAGGGACTTGCAAAGGGGCACAAAAAACACCTTTCTGACATAAGAAAAACCAATCTCAATGACAAAGACACACTAGCACCCAAAATAATAGAGGGAGAAAAGAGGAATTATTATCCTTTTAGGAAAAAATTGGATTATAACTTATAAACCTACTGAGCCATGATTCAAACCTATTTTTTCCCAAATGGGGTGATAATTCTACTTGTCTTCAACTAGGTGGGAACCAACTAGAAGGAGCCAACCTATGCCAAGATACCAAACTAAACACTCCAAAAACCACACTAAGACCCAAAGGGAAAAGGACCCAAAAAGAAGGAAAGTAAAACAAAAAGTAAAGGGAAAATAGAGGAAATAGACCACCAACCTGAAAAAGCACTACACAAGATTTGAGTGTGTCTACCTAAACACTCACACAACCTTCTATATTTATCTCTTTAGAAGAACCTAGATTATAAAAGATAGGAAATCATAGCATCCTAAAAAAATTTACTACAAGGTTGTTTACAAAGCACAATTTTAATCACTCGGTGAAAGTAAAAATAAGTTGTATTATCGTCCTTAAAATATCAATAATTATTACCTTTAGTATGTATTAATTACTCCCTTAAACATTCTTGGGTGAGTTTCTACCATGTGCCCTCCTTAGGATCCCTAGAAATCCCTCCTACCATGTTGAGAAATAGGAGGAGAGGGGGATTCTTGGATTCCTAATTCTGATTCTTTTTAGTTGAAATGCTCATCTTTTATTTGGATGGAGAAACCAAGACCTCCTAAGAGAAATGACACAAATGAGGGGCCCACTTCCCAAAACAAGAAAGGGGAATAGAAGACCAAAGGCACATCCCAAGGTACGATCCAAAAAAGAATACAAAGAGGACCTAACTTTTTGCTCACAAATAGTAGGGACGTGTATGCAAGGCATAAAAAAACCCTTGCAAGTGTTGGTCTTAGAATGGTCTTGACATTTGAGTATCAACACACTTAACCAATTCCACCATATATGGTGAGTACACTATGTATGCCGAGTGAGTTATAGTAGTTGCCAAGTCAGAATCTTAACAGGTGCCGAGTCACTTTTCATGCTAATCAAGACGGACCATAGTATGTGCTGAGTGATTCAAGAATATTCATGTGTTGAGAAACACAGAGTGTAATAGGTGCCAAGCAATCCAAAAATGTAAAATGTGTTGAGCAATACAGGAACATTCATGTGCTGAGCACTAGTAATATAATATGTGTCGAGTAACACAGAATCAACATAATAGTTTGTGCCTTCACAAATTAAGATATAAAACCATTTTTTCATGACTCACAAAGGGATAAGAAGATAAGATCAAGCCTTTGCATTTACCTATGATATCAACATTCAGCCAATCAAAAAATTGGAGACAGCATGCAACCAATAGGTGAAATCCAAGGATTTGAGCAAAAAATTTAAGTCTGTGATTACATTGCAAGCCCTAAGTCCACAATATCTTTATAAGGAGACTTGGACACCATAATGTTGAGATTTTTGAAGTTATCAAGAGCAATCAGTAAGGGTGTCAAGGACTTAGTGAAAGGAGTAGCAATTACATATCTAGTTGATCAGAACAGAACAAGGGACACATACAGAGATCAGATCAAGCAAGGATCAGAATAGGAAGAGCAGATCTAGTACTTGAACCCAGCAATTGAATATTGCACTCTATTAAGTCAAATGTTCTAATACTTTCTTACCATTGTATTAGATGATAAAAATCCTATGTTGATAGGTTAGCTTAACAGCTAGGTGGGAAAACCTTTGGAGAAGGTGATGAAAATCCTATTGAATTAGGTGGGTTTAACAACCTATTGTAAATCCCTTAACAGGGTGACACTTCTAGTAAAGTATTTGTAAATTCTCTAACTAGGTCACTATTGACACAATGTAAAGCCTTTAATAGGGCAGGCCTTTAACAGGAAAACCATCAGAAGTGGTTGAACATATTGCTGTAGTAATTTTTGTGGGTGTCATCCCCACCCTAGTTTTACCTTCTTATTCCTGGAGGGTTTCTAGGTTACCAAATCTCTTGTGTCATGTGTTGATGCATGCTTTCATTTCATGTTTTCTTATATGTTTACATTCATTTACTTTACTTTTAGTTATGTGTTAATGAGGGTTTTAAAAACTAGTTACTTCTTATTCACCCCTCCCCCCCCCCCCCCCCCCCTCCTCTCAGAAGTACTCTATACATTTGAACATTCCAACAATTGGTATTAGAGCTCTTGGTTCTCACAAGGAATCAGCCTAACAGCTTAGAGAAAAGGTCTAAAGATGGAAGTCTTCAAACTTGGGAAGATTATTGACAATCAAGTGATTGATGTGCATCTCGCTCTACACAAGGTAGAGGAAACTAGAGAGGAACTGAGAAAATCCTTAAAAAGAAGAAAGGACATAGCCATAGCTGAGAATGACACATACTACAAGGAGATTAACACCACACAAGTATTTTCCAATGGAGATTTTGATGCAGTAATAGCAGAACTGATGGAGAAAAATAGAGCTCAAGTAGAAGAGATAAGATCTCTTATAATGGAACAAGAATCACAAGCCACAATGCTATGTGAAATAACTGGACAAAAGAAGAGAGCAATTGAGGATAGAGCCATGCTTGAGGATGAAAAAAGAAACCTTGCAAACAGACTTGAGGAGAAGTCCACAGAACTCACAAAGATCTCCAACATGCAGTTGGATACACTTAGTCAAATGAAGAATGCTCATCATGAGCTAAACATGAAGGACATTGAGATCTCTACCCTAAAAATGTAGAATGAACAACTGTAAAATGAGTTAAAAAGAGAAAAAGAGATAGAAGAGAGCTTCAACAAGTCAAGTGAAGCCATCAAGCACTTTGAGCAGTTGCTAAAATCACCAAGATCAAGCAATGACACTTCAAAACTATGATTCACTAGTACTGAAGAAGGTGAAACATCAAAGAGTACTAAGCAAAGGAGTGACAAAGGTAAGAACTATAAACCCACTTTTCATTTTTGTAATAAAAAGGGGCACACTGCTAATTTTTGCTGGAGTAGAAAGACTAATCAGTAGGACACTTCCAAAAAAAAAGGTTATAGTCACAAGTGTAACATGCAAGGACACTCAACACAAGAGTGCAAAACCAAGACCATGAGGACACAAAGATTTTATGGTCACTACTACAACTAAAAAAAGTAGGGACATAGAGCTTTTGAGTGTAGATCAAAGCCTATGTGGACACCTAATCAGCCTGCAAGGAGAAACAACTATGCACACCACTACAATTGGGATTACAATACTAGGCAAAGTTGTCACTACTGTCAGGAATATAGTCATTCATGTTCCTCAAAATTGCATAAGAACACACTTCAAGGGAAATTACAATAGGTGGTTAAGCCATAACAAATGTTTTAGTTGCTTGAAGATAGGACATGTCAATAGGCATTGCCCAACAAAGGCCAAGGCACCCAAGTCAAAATTCAACAAGGGTAAAGAAAAAGTTGATGTGGAACACATCAAGGAAAAAATGAAAAAGACATGGAAAAGAAGAGATGGATCATGTACATCCAGTGGAGAGATCACTTCACCCAAGAGGTCAAGTGATTATACTTCATCCAATTAAGCACAAGATAGGTACATGGGGTTGATATATATATAAAGATCATACATCAGCCAAAAGAACAAAGAAGTGTTGCCAAGAAGAAATCTCCATGAGAAAAGATGTCAAGTTAAAAATTGAAAATTTTGTAAAAGATGCTAAGCTACCCTTGGATGCCAAGTGAAACTCTAGTAAATGTCGAGCTGGAAAGTCTAGTTGATGTTGAATAAGATATGTTAGTGGTTGTCGAGTAAATAGAAAATAGTGGATGTTGAGTGTACAGCTGTAAGCACTATGCAATAAATGCTAGGTTTTGAGCCTAATAAAGTTCAAAATCACTCATTTTCAAGCCATTCAAACACAGAGTGAAAATGAAAAGAGTGAAGAGGTGATCAAACAGTGATTTAACAAAAATTTGCATCGATCGCAATAGTAATTCAACCTAAACTCTTTGATTCAAAGGTATTTCATCAAGTGCCAAGCTACGCAGTATTTGAAAGTTTATTTAAATATTAAACCCTAGTTCAGTCAAGATGGCATCTGGGTCTAAAAGCACAAAGGGAAATGATAGTCATGAAGTCCAACTTGTTAGTAATGAGGTTAAGCAACCTGAATTTAAACCCATTCTCGAGGTCACATATAAAAATAACCTAGCTGGTACTTTATGAGTCATTCCAGACAAAGTAGTAATGGTCCAAGACGTCAGGAAATGTTACAACTGTAAGATTGGAGCCATAGGTGACCTATAAATTTTCATGCCTTTGAAAAGCTATGTGACAAAGTTATATTGAAGGATGAGTTCTCAGTAGTTGAGAAGAAGGGTTTAACTAATGCCCTAGTTTTCCCCATTGTATTTAAGACTAAATGGATTCATATAGTCTTGAGCCAAATTCATGATGGATCACTTTGGTTAGAAACATGGCCAATGAAGATCACAAAGAAAATTTTTCATAGGGTTACTAGATTCCCAACCCTAGATCAGCCAAAGACTTTAAGAAGTGACAAAAAGGAAATAATAGAGAAAAACACTGGTGCCAAATGGAACAATAGGGGAATGGTCATTAACACCATCACTAAACCCCTACTTTATTTTGCTGTCAGAGTCATATCTCAAAAATTCTATCAATCAAGAACATTGAACAGCTTGCCATGTATAGCAATAAATGTTGCATACAAACTTGTGAAGAAGGACCACACTTATGATCTAGTAAAGATCATGCTACAACAAATCAATGAAAATTTGGGAGCCATAAGGAAATCTAAAGAAGCTCAATGCAAATTTCGATCAATGTTGGTTTGCATATTTTTCTATGTCATGAAAGAATTTCCATCAGTTGGAAAGGTAAATTGGGATCCTAACAAGACAATTTTTACACAAGTCAATGAGTTTATTGAGCAAATGGGAGACAATTTTGATGCTCAGATGACAAGCTACTTTGAGGACTTCAAGATGTCCATGAAACAAAGGATGAGGATACCAATATCATTAGTTGAGCAGCATGTAAATGACATTTGTTTCTTGGTTGACATAGATTACACCTACATCCAAGTTGTGGTACCTAGAGTAAGATGGCTTAGGCCACTTGGATATGAGCTTGATGTAGACCAAGCTTTAGCTACAATCACTGCTTTTCTTGCAAAGGAGATAGATAAGGCTACAAAACCCTTTGGGAATTATGATAATGTCAAATCCAAGGTGGTAATAGATTTGAAGATAGCCTCTGTAGTGAATAAGAAGGACAAAATGGTAAGAAAGCTTAAGAAAAGATTTGGAGCTGATATAGAAGCAGTAGGCACTATAGTAGAAGAAGAAGCAGATGAAGATGAAGATGAGAGTGAACAAGAAGAAGATGAACCAAGTCAAGGGCCACTAGAATTGATACATGGCCTAGGAGAGGACAAAGAAGGTGCTGAGGAAGAAGAAGTTGTGGAAGCACCCACTAAAGCCAAAGCCACCAAAAGGAAAGCCAAAACTTAGCCTGTATCTCAGCCCAAGGAAAAGAAGGGGACAAAGCCCATTGTAGTCAAAACAAAGAAGCCTACTACAAGGGCTACCACTAGGGCCGCAACTCAAAAGGAAAAAGATGAAGCCATAAAGAGGAAGAAAGCCACAAAGTGGACTAGTGAAGAACCAAGGAAGAGAAGGAAATATGTTGCCCAGCCAAACTCGGATGAAGAAAGAACAGAGTCAGATGACAACAGCCAATTTAGAGTAGTAAGTCATCCCTCCAAGTCTACCATTGACAAGTTATGCATAAATATTAAAAAAGAAAACTTGAATGGTTTAAAGACTATAGACTTTAATAAGCTCAATAAAGAAGAGAAAAATAAAGGAATCAGTGTATGCAATGATGGCCAAATACAAACACACACCTCTAGAGTTAGATAGTACAATGCCCAAGGAGCTATACAAGATAGTTGAAGATAAGTGGCATTTTTTTTTACAAATGGAAAAGGAGATAAGAGAATCAACCCTAGCTAAAATGTTGCCAGGCCTAACTAAAGGTCAAATAGCTAAGGCAAATAAAAGGCATAATAGCAAATTTTCTCCTAAATATAGATTATTTTGCATCCTCCAAAATAAGATAGAGGATGTTGTAAATAAATGCACAAAATTTTAGAAGTCAATATACAAGAAAATTGATGATGTATTTGATGAGGAATACAAGGCAGAGGCTAGCTCAAAGAGAAAAGAAGCAAAAGAGACAATAGAGAAAGTGGAAGAGAAGAAAGATGAAGAGGAGAAGAAAGGTGAGGAAGGAAGAGTAGAAGAGGAAGTAAACAAGGAGGAAGAAGAAGAGAATACAATTAAATGAGAGGAAAAGGTATTAGATGAACAAGAAGAAAAAAGTGTGCAAGACACACAAATGCCACCTCCTAGCCCTCCTAATGCCACCATCACATCTACAGAGACCATAAAAATAAAGGATGTTATTGACACTTCATGTCAAAACATCAATCCTTTAACTATAGAGGATCTCTCAAAGATCCTTGATCATTCTACACAACAGGCTTGCCTACGTACAAACCCAGTGTTGATTAGTGTTGATGAGTTAAACAAGGTAGTAGCAAATCCAAAAGAAGTCAAGGTGCAAACACAAGAACCACCTTCAACCTTTGATGCTACTAAAATCCTACTACTTCTACCACCATCTCCACCAAAAGTAGTAAGTGATGCACTTCAGATGTCGAGTGTAGCAATAAGGGAAGATACAGGAAAACAAGAGTAGTCAATAGGTTCACCCCCAACAATTGTCAGTGATAAAGGGAAATCAAAAGAAAAGAAGAAAGAAATAAGAGATGAGGAGCAAGATGCAATACAGACATTGGTTAAATTACCAAAAATAGGTACTCCCACTTAGACTCTTCAAAAGCCGAGCACTTATATGATATCAATACAAGTTCAAACACTAGGCTCAAGCTCTAGAAAGGCAGCTAGGATACTTCATTATGGATATCTTGGACTTGATGAAGAGATCATCATTCCCTCCTATGAATCTAGCACCCTCACCATAGAAAAGATAAATGAAATACAAGGTGCACTAGATAGGAGAAAGAGACAAGTATTGAAAAGAGAATACAAGTATAGGCAAGCATTGAATGAGATAAAGGACATCTTCATGGATACCTTCAGCTTGCAGTCACCAGATGAAACAAGGCCTATAATAGAACAACTATCACATATAGTTGACCAAGTGACTAATGTAGACCATGATACAAATGTAAAATTAATGGAATGGTCAAAAAGAAAATTCTAGGGCAGAGTAAATGATAAAATATCAAATGATATAGCATTAGCACAAGTTGAATTGGCTAAGAAACTAGAAAGAGTGAAAATTGTACTTGGGAACACTTTCTCATTGCAAAAAAAACTGTGTGATTTTTCCAACTTCACACAAGAGACTAGCCAAAGAATAATGAGCTTAGAAAAGAATCTCAAGATTTCTAGCATGCAACTTCTAACAAATCCAGCTTAGAGTGAGAAGCATTTTTCATAGATGCTTCACACACAAAGGGAATTAGCTGTATTAACAGTAGAGGAGGCAAACATAAAGGCAAAATTGATGCAAATCCAATCCTCCATAACCCCACACTTAGAGGTCCTCCACAAGGAGCAAGCATATGCAGAAACAATCCTAAAGAAAGATCCAACTCTTTCTACCCTATATGGACTTGTACACCTTGCTACAAAGACTGTCATCTAGCACAAGTCACTATACATTGCATTGGAGAATTGGGATGCAGCTTTAAAGATGCTCCTGGAGGTAAATAGTACATTTTTGGCTAAGTATGGTATTACTCCTTAGAACCCATTGACATTAGTGTCAAAAAGGGGGATATATATACATTAGGGGGAGATATGTATATATGGGGAGATATATGGAGATATATGAAGATATATGGAGAATACCAATTTTTTATAATTTTGATGACATTCTTTCATTCATTTTGAGAATAAAGTGGAAAGTCTATTGATAGGCAAAAAGGGGAAGACAAGAAATAAGACAAAGTGAGGGGGAGATGCAAAATTTTGATAAGCATGTGGAAAACAGATTTGAAATAGGGAACTCATATAGATCAAATACAATATACAGGCACAAGGAAGAGGAACAGGACAAAGGATAGAGAGAATCAGGCACATCAACACAGAATTTCAGTTTCAAGAATGGACTAGGCATAATCAAATTAGGGGGAGTCATAAGGTATATTGTTTCTCACAAAATTTTGAACAATTTTTTAAATTTTGCATGTATGTCAAGCAAGAATAAAGAATGTACTCAATCAGATTAGTTCATTAATGCATAGTTAAGTGTTTTTGACACTTATGTCAAAGGGGGAGATTGTTGGTCTTAGAATGGTCTTGATATTCAAGTATCAACACACTTAACCAATTCCACCACATATGCCCAGTACACTATGTATGTTGAGTGAGTTATAGTAGTTGCCAAGTCAGAATCTTAACAGGTGTCAAGTCACTATTCATGTCGAGCAAGACGGAGTGTAGTATGTGTCGAGTGAATCAGGAATATTCATGTGCCAAGCAACACTGAGTGCAATAGGTGTTGAGCAATCCAAAAATTTAACATGTGTCGAGCAATATAGGAACATTCATGTGTCAAGCACCAGTAATATAATATGTGTCGAGTAACACAGTATCAGCATAATAGTTTGTGCCTTCACAAACTAAGATGTAAAACCATTTTTGCATGACTCATGAAGAGATAAGAAGATAAGATCAAGCCTTTGCATTTACCTATGATATCAACATGTAGCCAATCAAAAAATTGGAGATAGCATGCAACCAATAGGTGAAATCCAAGGATTTGAGAGGAAATTTTAAGTTCGTGATTACATTGCAAGCCCTAAGTCCACAATGTCTTTATAAGGAGACTTGGACACCATAATTTTGAGGTTGTTGAATTTATCAAGTTGCCAAGAGATTTTTGCAGAATAGAGCAATCAGTAGGGGTTTCAAGGACTTAGTGAAAGGAGCAGCAATTACATATCTAGTTGATCAGAATAGAACAGGGGACACATACAAAGATCAGATCAAGCAAGGATCAGAACAAGAAGAGCAGATCTAGTACCTAAACCCAGCAATTGAAGATTTCACTCTATCAGGTCAAATGTTCTAATACTTTCTTACCATTGTATTAGATGATAAAAATCCTATGTTGCTAGGTTAGCTTAATAGCTAGGTGGGAAAACCTTTGGAGAAGGTGATGAAAATCCTATTGAATTAGGTGGGTTTAACAACCTATTGTAAATCCCTTAACATAGTGACACTTCTTGTAAATTATTTTTAAATCCTCTAACTAGGTCACTATTAACACAATGTAAAGGCTTTAACAGGGCAGACCATCAGAAGTGGTTGAACATATTGTTGCAGTAATTTTTGTGGGTATCATCCCCACCCTAGTTTTACCTTCTTATTCCTAGAGGGTTTCTAGGTTACCAAATCTCTTGTGTCATGTGTTGATGCATGCTTTCATTTCATGTTTTCTTATATGTTTGCATGCATGTACTTTACTTTCAGTTATGTGTTAATGAGGGTTTTTTTTAAAAACTAGTTACTTCTGATTCTCCCCCCCTCTCAGAAGTACTCTTCCCATTTGAACATTTCAACAAGTTCCAAGAATAAAATGAGTTTTAATATTTTATTAAGCCACCCTCAGTTGAAAAGATATCATTTAACACATAAAACCTATTTTTTATAGTTGGCCTAAATCTTATTTTGGGCCAAACTTTTAAAGAAGAGCAAGTTTTAGAGAAAGTCCCTAAAATAAACACCTGTATTTGCAATCAAATATATTTCACGCTAAAGTGAGCAAGGATAAAAAGTTCCATGGAAAGTCTTTAGGATAGGGACACAAGTCAAATATGTGTACTTCACATGTAACCTAACTTAAAATTTTACCACATATTGGTGAATATGACCATTAATTAGGACAAGAATTGGAAATTGTAGGTAAAAACATTTAATTTACCATCTAGAAAGATTAGATTCTATTGGGGAAGTCATCACTAAAATAAAAATAATTATGTATCATTATTGTTAATTTCCCTCATTATGAGACATAATTTCCATAAAGTGTGCGATACATGGACACAATGTAAGTACAATTTTTTTTGCCAAATTTGGGGTCACCGATGAGTGAAATTCACCAATTGGCTAATATTCGCCACTAAAGCTTTCCTTGCAACCCCATGGGGTACTTTTTGATACAATATGATGCCTTTTGAAGGATGTTGGGGAAACCTCTAAAAGATCAATGAAAACCATATTTTACAACTTAACCCACAAGGCACTTGAGGATTATGTGGATGACATCTTGCTTAAATCAATTCATCAACTATATCACTTATATGACTTAAATTTTGATCATCTCCAAAACTACCATCTTAAGTTGAATCTAAAAAAGTTAATCTTTGGTGTCACTTGAGGCAAACTTCTAGGTTTCATCATTTCAATGAGATTCATGGAGATCCACCCGAAAAAGGATGAATTTATCATGAAAATTCCACCTCCCAAAATATTGAAATAAATATAGTTAGTCCAAAGATTCATCTCACAGCTTGCATACAAGTCTCAACCATTCACAAACCTACTTAAAAAGGATTGGTACATCAAATAGGATCCCACATGTCAGTAGAGTTTCAAATAGATCAAATAATACTTGGCCAACTCACCCACTTTTGTTCCACCTATCATAGAAAGGTCACCAATCTTGTGCATATCTACCATTCCAACTGCAATAGGGGTACTTTCGGGCCAACTAGATGATGACAGAAAAGAAAGAGCATTATACTACATCAATCGTACCCTTGTCACCTATGGGTTTAATTATACTCCATTAGAAAAGGTATGTCTAGTAGTGATTTTGACCACTCAAAAACTTTTCTACTATATACTTTCCTACTATGTCTAGCAATATGGCTAGGTAGGATGAGTTAGGGTTGTCATTTGTAGCAACATATATCTCACAATGAGATGGAAGAATATACATTTGGAGACCCTACAATTAGAGATAGAAAATTGTCTAAGTGTTAGATAGTTTCAATGGTAGTACAGAGAGTTTTTTTATTGCAACCTATAGTGGTAATCAACACATGATAGTTTTTTTATTGTAGTCTATAGTGGTAATCAACACATGAGTAGTTAAGGATAGGTAGTACAAAGTGTCCAGATGATTTAACTAAGTGCATAAATTAGTAGAGACAGTACGGATGAAGTTACAAGTAAAACACCTGTAAAGGTAGTTAAGACAACAAAAATAGAGGAATAAAGTGTAAAGGAATTATTTCAGTCACAAAATAATTACTTAATTTTGTAGGGATGACATCCTATATGTTTACCCTAAGTTAGCATAATGTGTGAATGCATCAAGCCAATTGCACAAGATTTTTTGTGAAAGAAAAGAGTATAAGTAAAGAATCAATACTTGTGAAGTATGAGTATGTGTGGAAATGTGAAATATGAAGTAAATGATGAGTATGAAAACTATGTAAATGACATGCAAACTTATATGAGAGATCCGTGATACAAATTTTGATGTAAGATCAGAGCTATGAGAAGTATAGTAGATGATAAATAAGAGATTTTTGTATCTATCTCATTTTGTATAAAGGCACTATATTGTATAATTCCATATTAGGGAAGTGGGATCTTCTTATATTAATATGTAATTGTAATATCAACTCTTAACAAGTTTGAGCCTTTTAATAGGGCCTATACCTCTAACAAGGACCGAGACACTATATGTAATTCATAGACTCTACAGGGTCAATATCCTTAACAAGATTCTTTTTTTTTAGTGGATAATTTTGTGGGTACCATCCCACTGGGGTTTCCGTAGTTAAAAAAATATGGTGTTATGAGTTCTCTTTGTAATTGGTTTTATTTATTGTTTAGCATTATTGTCTTACTTTCTTATACATGTTGTAAAGTAATTAATAATATCTAGTTGTGGGAAAAATTTTATAGAATACTAATTCACCCCTCCCACCCCCCACCTTCAATAGTATCTATTTTTAAAAATTTGTATCAAAGCCTCATTACTTAGAAGAGGCTTAATAGCTTAAGTAAAATCCCTATGGATATGGAATAGTTAAAGAGGAATCTTGGAGAATCCCTTGAACAAATTGATCTTCTTACTAAATTAAGAGACAACTTGAAAGAAAGTTATGAAGATGCAAAATATTACATTGGGAAACTGAAAGATAAGATAGATCACCTCAAATCTAGAAAAGAACCTAGAGAGTAGACTAGTGATAATTATGAAGTAATAAACCTCAAGAAATAAATTGATATTTTGAAACATGAATTGAAGATTGTTGAATTGAAATTGAGTTTAAGGAAAGGTGATAGAAAAATTGACTCATATCTAAAATCTAAGAATGCAGATCTAAGATGCCATCTAACTCAAGTGACATCTGAATTAGATTCTATCAAAATAGAGCATGTAGAATTAAAGAAGTACAATACCATTGTGAAAGAAGAGTTAACTTAGGCTAAGTAATAGTTAGAGAAGCTTTATTCTAGTACTAAGAAAATTGATGAGCAACTATTCAATCAAAGATCTTCTTGTGATAAGATAGGAATTGGATATCTTATTGGAGAAAAAATAGCTTAAAAATTTAAGGTTAGGAATGAAATGAATCTAGTTATTGAAACCCCTAAAGAAAATTATAAAAATAAGATTCAACCAAGAAAATGTACATTAGCATCTAAAAATGTTGAGCAAGTCAACCTGAGAAATGTGATGAACCAAAATAAACAGACCAAGTTGAACCACCTAAGGAGGCTAGATATGAGTTCAGAGGTAGATGTTTTATATGTAATAAATTTAGTCATATGAAGAGAGATTGAATAGGTAGGTCTTTTAAACCTATCAATAATTTCTATTTTTATAATTATCATGGTTTTGGACATAAATCAGTAGACTATAGATAACCTAAGTTTGATAGTAATAATGGAAATAGTAGAATGTCCTGGATACTAACCCTACAAGTAGTGAAAGAAGGAGGTTACAAAGAAGATCTAGTGATGGAGAAAGACCTAATGGAGTAAGGAACCAGATTGTATGTTACAAGTGTAACAACTTTGGACACATTGCAAGGAATTGTAGAGCACCAGATAATGAGAATGGAACCAATCAAAGAAGGAATACGCATGTATGTCAATTATGCAATAACTTTGGACACATAGCTAGATTTTTCAAAATGAATAGAAGGAATTTCAATAGGATTTCTAACTATAGAAGGAACAATAACAAAAATGATAGAAGAAATGAAAATGATAGATATAATAGCCAGAAAGAAGCACTTAAAGAGAATGTTGAAGAATTTAAGGAAGTATTTGTGAGAGAAAATTATCCAAAAAGTTCACATATTTGATTTTAGAAGAATAGTTTTTCGATGCACCTAAAGAAAGAATGAAATCAACTATAGGATGTGATTCATCTTATTTGAATTAAGCACTTTTTATCAAAGACAAAGCATCAGAAAGATGGAACAGAAGTTAAAATTTGAGTTGAGATCAGTTGTGAAGTTAACATGAGGTCATAAATATTATAAGGAAGCTTTAGTTAATAAATAAAGTCATGTAGAAATTGCATGAAGGAGAACAAAGACAAACAAGTTTACTAGTTAAAAGAGTAACACTTTTACAAATTTTGGTATGCACAATTAATGTGAAGTTCAATTTGAAAGATTTAAAGGATGCGAACAAGATTTTGAGTACCATTCGATCTATAGTGTCTACCCCTAGTTTACTTTTTAGTTATTATCACTGCATTCTTTTAGGCCAGCTTATGTTATGTTTGATGGTTAGTGGTGTTTGATTTTTAGATTATTGGATATTGTTTCATACTCAATTGACTATATGATAAGATTAATTTGGTACTAATTATTTCATGTATGCATGATTATACTTTGATGATGATTTTTTACGGTGATTCCAACTATTTAATGATGCTAGTTAGATGGATTATTTATACATTTTTTCTATGGATACTTCCCCCATACTTGCATGTGCATGGTGTACATGTTTGTTTTCTTTATGTTTGAAATATCTGATGTGGTTAAGGAAGGGATCCGCAGTCACCTGCTAGTTAGGATCTATAGGTTGCACCACTTCCTACCATTTCCTGTTTAATTTAGAATATATGTGTTTGTACATGTGTGGATTTTATGCAAATTGCAAGTATCAAGTATCGACTTCCCTGAATTGCCAGGATGTGCATACCCTATTGCAATATCTCAATGGTAAGAGAGGGGAGATAAATCTTGAGTCTGAATCCTATCCTTGAACCATTTTTCCTAAAAACTAGGGCAAGTATCTAAGATGTTTACCCTTCTGAATTTGTCATATGACATAAATTCATGATTATAACCCTTGAGTTTGATCAGTATGTTGTATTTTATGATGGGTTTTCATAGTTCATCTTGTGGGTGTATGGTGATTTTTTTATTAATTAAATAAAATTAAAAGAATATTTAATGATTTAATTTAGTGGAAAATTATTAAGATAATTTCAATAATTAATTATATTTAATTAATTAATAAAGTAATTGAATAAAATAATTAAATTTAAAGATAAAATTATTGTTCTAATTTTAGAGTGTATAATATTTATTTTATTTAATAATAATATATTTAGGAGATCATTTTTTTAATGAATAGTCCCTTCCTTATATTAGAAAAAAATACAATAAAGTTACATATTCACAAAAAAAATATTTTTATCAAAAATGCTTCAAAAATTAATTAAAGAGAGAAAGAGAAATTAATTTCATAAAGATATTTTAGATTGCAAAAAAGTGTGCATGAATATTTAAAAAGTAATAAAATATTAAAAAGAATTTGATCAACGAGTTTCCTCTTGTGATTGCACAATCAAAGCCTCGGATTTAGGGGAGAACTCTTTATTAGAGATCTAGAGCTCATTTTGTAAGCATTGAGATTTTGGAGAAGGAATTTTCATAAAGAAGGGTTTTAGAAGAAAGATGATTTTGCATGTGCTTCGTGCATTTGTGTGTTAGCATCAGATTCAGGTAGAATCTTGTAGTTTATTTGCACAATGATTTCTATTCTTTGAATTTCTTATCTTCATCATGTCTAATAAATATATTTTTAGAGTTTTATTTAAGATGAATCTTTCATTGTGAATTTTATTGTTATTTGTATTGAATTTATCTATATATGAGAAATTAGAAACCCTCACTCTATAAATAAAATAGTTAGATATTTTAATTAGAAAGGGTTTTGGGGAGAAATTGAATTTTTAGAATGTAAAATCGATTGGCTTGATGGGTTTCCTCAATCAGATTTAATTCATAATTTTTATGAAAATATATAAATTATTTATTTATTTATTTATTTATTTATTTATTTATTTATTTATTTATTTATTTAGTTTTTTTTTTTTTTTTTTTTTTTTTTTTAAAATGGTTTGGAGGGAGGCGAACCACCACATCCCACCTCCCCCCTTTTTACCTTTCGCAATGTACATGTCATTGTTGTACAACGTACTACTACAGCAGTAGCAGTACATCATATTGTTGCTATGGAAGCAAGGACGCTACAAGTCAGCAGGCCTTTAAAAATGCCGCCAACCCACCCCCATTTTTATTATTAAATGTTTTATTTTAAAAAAAAATCTTATTTAATTAAATTTTAATAAATGTTTTATTTATTATTAATTTTTATTTATTAATAATTAATAAATTATTTATTATTGTTAGTAAATATTAATTAATTTGATTAATGTAGTTTAATTAAATGTAATTAATAGTGGGTATTGGTTAATGAGTTTAAGATAACAAGGCTATTGTGTTATTATTTAATAATTATGATTATTAATGATCTTGTAATGATTTTATTAAATAATTCATAATTATTATCTAATAATTAAATAATCACTATTTAAATTATTTTATGATCTTTAATAAAGGCATTTTTATTTTGTGAGTTATGATTATTGATGCATTCATATTTAAATGTGAAAATGGGTTAAGTTGTAAGGGGAATTTAGCAAACTTTATAGAACCAAAAATGTACAAAAAAATGGAAACTTAAACCTTACTATTGACTCAAACTGTGTGTTTTCAAAATCAAACAAAACTATGAAACTACGTTGCCAGTTGTATCCTTTCTTGTATGTCAATTTTGGGATTGACTTAGAGTGTTGACCAATTTTAGGATGTCTACCAAAGGCCCGAAGTTATTATTTTGATGATTATATATGATGTCATGATTTGGTTTATATGTACTTTCTTGGATTTGTCCTATTAGGATGATCATATTAGCGATGCTTGTATTTTGACCAAGTGATTTCAGTACTTGTCAGTTGCTTGTCTAGAGAACTGATGTATGGTATTTGGTCTTTTGAGATCGTTTTGCTTTGTTGAGCTAAGGGTAGGTTATCTGTATCTTAAGTTGGGAAGTGGCTTGCAATGGAGGTTGAGGCCCTAAAGAGGCTGATGGCTAACCCATTGTAGGTTATTTTAATAAGTGAAAACACTACACTAAATGAGAGTAAAAATAACTAATAAGAGTCTTTTTCTTTCTTTGCCCATGCCTCGAGTGCTAGTACACTCTAGGATGGGAGTAGAGAGGATGCTTGGTTGTGACCATGAATCATTAGTATGCCTTGTTAGTACGAAAGGATACTAGTGCCGCATAGAGTCACTAGGGGATCAGAGGATTAAAAGACTAGCCAAGTAACCTTAGAGCTAGCTCGTGTGATGACACTTTCCCACTAGCATTATAGATCCCCTACATGTCTTTGTAGCCTCTGGGTTTAGATGTCATTTTATCTTTATACCTTTGAGTTAGATTGCTTTTAGGTTTTCCTTGACTTAGATGTTAGATTTGACTTTTGATTTTTTTATCCTATTTGGGACTTGAGACTATCTCCTCAGCATGGTGGGAGTGGATCTTTTTGGGTTACCACAAGATCAGGTGGTAGTGCTTTTTACTTTTACCATTGAGATTTGTCAGTTGATGTCGTGGCTAGAGATCCTTGTTCTGTATCTCCTTTCATTATATCTTTGTGTATTGTGATGGATAGTTATACCTATTATATGTATTTTATGTCATGGATCTTAAAGAGATGATGTAATCTATTTTATGGTGTATATTTGTTGATCCTTTCATACCCTGTGACATGTACAGTGGATGTTTGTGCATTCTGAATATTGCCAAGTGGCATTCAGGACAACTATATATTATTTAAATGGATTTGAACTTGTAGTTAATCTTTAATGTGGATATGTTTTATATTGGATTTAGTATTAATTAAATTTAAATGTGATTCAATGTCATGGGATCCTTAAGGAATGTAATTAGTTTATGTGTTGCTTATGTATGAATGTATGTTATTGCTTTCATTGTTTTATAATTTTTGCTATATGTTATCTTTAAAAAAAAAAATCTTTGGCAAACTTAGTGAAACTTTAGGTTAGTTCTTTTGGATCCCTTGGTGGGGAGTTACATGATCATGTGAAGAGTTAAGGAGCAATTTAGAGCAATTTGACAGCAAGTAAAGGTGAGTTTATAGAATTCACAGCGTAAAGTGGAAAAAGCCCTAGTTTTGCAAAATTTATTTATTTTTATGAAGCTTTGAAGTATTTGAATCTACTGAAATTGAGAATCCTACTATGAGTGATTTTAGTAAGAGGATGAGATATGTGTTTAAGAAGCACCCTTTTGTGACTCAATTAGATGATCCCTTAGGAGAACTTTTGCAAGTTTTTGAAAATAGTGTTCACATAGAAGATATCAGGTCATACATTCATCACAAATTTGAGAGAACTAGAGACAATGAAATTCATAAGGATTTAGACATGGTATTCCAAGGAGACTTGTCATTGAAACAAGAGTTCACACACCTGAAGGAACTAAACATAGTAAATCATATGTTCTATATATATTTTGACAATCATGAATGAAGCATTCTAAGTTGCATTCACAAAGGAATGTTTTGGGTTGGAGATGTGTCTGTCATGATTGAAAATGACATGATTCATAGGTTAACTAGTTTATGCAATGAAGGAAGAAACCCATTCAATAAAAATAATGTGAAGAAGATGATGGAAACCAATTTGAAGACCAAATCATATGGCAAGAATATGAGGATTGACCTCATAAAGAAAATGGATGTGAGATTGATCAGCAAGATCATTGGTTACAAAATGAATCATAGTTCAAGATTGAACTTAGTACCTATTGAATTCTTACATGCAGCATACTTGATGACAGCTAAGAAAGAAGGGGTTAATATGTGTAACATTGTGACGCATCAACTATTGGACAACATAGAGAAATTAAAGAAGACAAGAAGTGTGTGGTGTTCAGGTTTGAGTCACTATTGATACACCTACTCTTCCAAGTTATTTGGAAATTCCCTAGTATAATAAAGAATGGAACAACAAAAATTAGTGTACCGAGAATTTGGTGACCTACCACTATAGGAAACAATCTAAGGAGAGGATTGTAGAAGACATAAACAAAATGATAAAAAGTTTTCAAACTGTGATGAAGCAGAGATTTAGAATACCACCCTCATTGGTGAAAAAGTGCAAATAAGATGTATGTTTCATGGTTGAAACATATGTAACTTGTATGGAGGAAATTGTATTGAGGGTTAATTCTATAGACCCTATGAGCTATGAGTTGAATGAAGGTATAATAGAAGGGTATGTGAAGATCATACTTGAGTATGAGAAGGAAAATAAATCCTAAATGGGGAACCTATGCAAAAAAGATTAGGGAAACAGAGAGCAAGCTCTACAGTAAGGAAATTAAGAATAATGTTGAGAAGAAAGTTGAATCAATTCTCAAGGGATCTAGAATGACTAGATAAGAGTGTGAAGAAGTAAAAGGTATATCCTTGGAGATGAAGGCTAGTGGGAAAATAGAAGTATTGGAAAAAACACCTATTTCCATTGTAGGACCCTCAGAGGTAGTAACAGTAGTAGGATCTACTTTGTAGATACCTATTGTCTCTTATGTCATAGTGCCACAAGTGCAGCCCACTATTGTACATCTGCTAAAGAGGAGGTACAAATAGTAGAAGGTAAATCATTCACTCCTATAGTCAAAAGGAAATCAAAGAGACTTACCAAGGTGAAATAAGAGGTTGAGTCACCCAACAAGAAAATGATCGAGCAATTGTCAAGTGGCCCTAGAAAGAGAAGAAAGATATTGTACATGGTTAAATCAAATGAATCTGAAGATGAAGAAGAAACAAAGGATAGACCTACAAAATAAGTAGTTGGAGAAGCAAGGGCAGCCACTGGGAAAAAGCCTTGGAAGCCAAAAGGTAGAGAATTTAAATATGCAAATCATCAATGATGACAATTTTATTCAATTGAATAAGTTTTATAATATGTATAACAATATGGATAGAATACAATTAGAGAATGTAGTAGTAAGAAATATAATTTTGAAGATTAAAATATTTGAAGATGTACAAAGACATATACCAAATGACCTATATAATAGGTTGATAAATAAAAGAAGAAGAGTTATAAATGAGGATTAGAAAATAAGAGAGAACATGATCAAAAAACTTCGTGAAGTCAACACAAATGATGACATTATGAAGAGGTAAATAAGGAGAAAGAAGAATCCATTATCAAATACATGACTTCTACACCCAAAGTCAAAGAACTAAGTGCAAAGTTAGGTGGAGCAATCCCTATCTGTTGAGCAGATTACACCAGCAGTAGTAGCAATGGAAGCCAAGGACACTCATATGATAAATCAATCTTCATAGATCTCTATTGGTACTGACACCATGCAAGTTGGTGTCACAAAGGTGACAGTAAACATCGCAGAAGATCCATTCAAGGATCTTGGGCCAAACATTGTTGGCAATATCATTAACTACTCTAGCTCAAATGAGGAAGAGGAGAAGAGAATAAATGAAGAAAAAAAAAGAAAAAGAGAAAAGAAGATGAGAAGAAATAAAAAGAAAGGAAGAAAAATAAAAGAGAAGAAAATAAAAAAGAAATAGAAAGAAGAAGAAAGAAAGAAAAATCAAAAGGAGGAAGAAGAACAAACCAAGAAGATAGATTAGAAGAAGGAGGAAGAGAAGAAAAAGAAGAAAGAAGACGACAAGAAGAAGAAGAGAAGAAAAGGAAGGAAGGAAGAAGAAGAGAAGAGAAAAAGAAGAAAGAAGTAGAAGAAAATAAAAAGAAGGAAAAAGAAGAGGAGAAGAGGAAAAAGGACAAAGAAACAAAAAGAAAGGAAGATGAGAAGAAGAAAGAGGATGAGGAAAAGAAAAGATAAGAAGAGTAAAAGAAAAAGAAAGCATAGGAGGATGAGAAGGAAAGTGCACCCCAACACATCTCTCACCCTAGTTGTATTAACTGGTTCAAATGATAATGATCAAATAGAGTTGATATCATCCCTTGGTAAGATTATCAGCAAGAATAAATAGGTAAAGAGTTTGCCAAAAACTCTCATGGATGTAACTGAAAAGTTACAAGGAACATTGACATTTAAATCTCTAGATCCTAATACAAAGGAAATAGCCAAGGCTATGATTCAAGAATTTGATGTTGAATTCACAAATTTATCAAAGATAGCAGTAGCTCAAGAACAAGCTAAACATGATGCACAAATGTTTGTCACTATATGTCAGAATATCAAAAATAATTTGGCAGCTCTTGATGTTTGCATCAAGAAGTTAAAAAGATGCAAACTTGAAGTCAAGGAATTATATGCCAAATGTGCCATGTCCTTTAAATTCACCAAAGATATTGATGAGGAACTGATGAGAAACCATGATGATGTAAAAGCATTGGCATATCACTTGAGTCAACTTGGTGTAAAGATTGTAGGAATTGAAACACAGGTTAGTAAGACTTATGATGAAATAAGTATGTCAAAAGTTAGAAAGGAAAGGATTATAAAGAGGTTCTCACCTTTGAGAGAACATATATCTATGAAGATGAGTACAATTGAGTAGCAATTATCTGATTTCCTAATAACAAAGGCATCGTTTGACAAGTTCATTTACTTAGATTTGAATGCAGTGGAGATTGCATCTTATGGGTTGTGCACCCTCCTCATAATTTTAGGGGGAGTAAAGAACACATGGGAGAAGAGCATGAAGAATCTAAAAATTAGTTTTTTAGGTTGTATTTCTTGCTTGAAAACCTAATAAGAGGTCATGAATCACAATTTTGATGTGTAAATAAGTTTTGACACCTTTGTCATTGATGCCAAAGGGGGAGAAGTACACAAGAAAATTATATAAAGTAATAGCATGTATAGAAAGAAAAATAGTTATATACTAAGGGGGAGAAATGTCACTTAGTATTATATTGTATTAGGAGATATAAGTAAATATGGTTGAAGATGGTTATAAATGTAATGATCCACAATTTTTTGTAATTTTGAAATTTTCTAAAGTTTTGAAAGCCAATTTTGAAAAGGTTTTTCTATATAACATTTTGGGACTTAGGAAATTTTCTCATATGTTGCCATCAAATCCAAGGTTGGGGGGGGGGGGGGGGGGGTTGTTGGAAATATGGATAGGTAGGATGAGTTTTTTTTTTTCATTTATGGAAACATATAGCTCACGATGAGATCGCAGAATATACTATTGGAGATTCTACAATCAGAGACAACAAATTGTCTAAGTGTTTGATAGCTTCACTAGAAGTACAGAGATAGTTTTTGGCATTACAAAGTCTACAATGGTAATCATTATGTGCATAGTTAAGGACAAGTAGTATAGAGTTTCCAAATGATGTAGCTAAGTGCATAGATCAGTACAGACAGTACGAATGAAGTTACAAGTAAAACACTAGCAAAGGTAGTTAAGAAAGTAGAAATAGAGGAAAAAAGTGTTAAGGAATTATTTTGTTCATGAAATAATTACTTAATTATGTAGGGTTGACATCCTAGATGTTTACCCTAAGTTAGCATAATGTGTGAATGCATCCAGCTAATTGCATAAGAGTTTTTGTGAAAGAAAAGAGTATAAGTAAGGAATCACTACTTGCGAAGTATGAGTATGTGTAGCAGTGTGAAATGTAAATTTTATGATGAGTATGTGAAATATGTATATGAAATGTTAACTTATATGAGAGATCCATGATGTGAATTTTGATGTAAGATCAGAGATATGTGAAGTACATTAGACTATATGTAAGAGGCTTTTGTATCTATCTCATTTTGTATAAAGGCACTATATTGTATAGTTGCATCTTAGGGTAGTGAGCTCTTCTTGCATACATATATAATTGTAATACCAACTCCAAATATGGTTGAGGCTTTTAAATGGCCTAGTCCTCTAACAAAGCTAGAGAGACTATATGTAATTCATAGAATACTAATAGGGTCAATATCCTTAAGATTCTTTTGTTTAGTGGATAATTTTGTGGTTACCATCCCCACCAAGGTTTTCCCTTGGCTACGGTTTCCCTAGTTCACAAAATGCGGTTTTATGAGTTCTCTTTGTGTATGGTTTTATTTACTATTCAGCATTATTGGTTTACTTTCTTATGCATGTTGCAAAGTAATTAATTATATCAAATTATGGGCAAAATTTTGTAGAATACCCCCCCAACCCTTCTCAATATTATCTATTTCTAACAATCATAATAACCTCTCCATGTATTTAGACTTTTGAACAAGGCCACTATGGCCCAATGGGAAGTACATGCTAGAATTTTTGGTGCACACAAAAGTGGCATAGTCCTATCGAAGAGACTCTTAAGATCTATGTATTACTAGCCTACATTGGAACATGATGTTTATGCTTTTGTAAAGTTTCCTTTTTTTTGTACTTACACCCTCCTCTTTAGATGGTCACAATGGATCGTTACAACAAAAAATCCTTTCAACAATTGGATTGAAGTTATCTCTCTCTTGTCAATGTCATAAGAGTTCAAATTTTAAAATTAATCATGTACCACATTATTTTTTGCTTTGGTATTCCTACTACCATCTACACATACTATGGAGGAAACCTTGCTGAATTTGGTAGAGGTGTGATCCACCCTCCACATTCATTGCCATTTCTCTAGTCCATATGCCATGTCTCCTAATTATGATAGTATAGCTAAGTAAATGAATAAAATAAAATACTTATAATATTTTAATGACTATGTATATATAAATATAGCATATATAATTACATTTACTAAATCATAGTAAGAGTAACTAACAATATACAAATTATATTATAAGTTCACTATTATGAAACATACATGAAATAAAGATATATTATAGTATTAATGATTAAATAAAGAATAATATAAATTAGTATAATAAATAATAGTCAAAGGTTATTATTATACATATTAATTGATATGATATAATATCATTTTTTAATAGAGGAACAATCTATTTATAAATAAATATATTAAAATAAAAATTATGAATAATTAATTGATTTAATAGTGAAGAGTCGTGACTGATGGGAAATTAGATATAAGTGTTAGGAATAAATGTCATTTGAAGGGATATATAGAAAATATTGGAATCAAGTCTGACATTATAGAATGCAAAATATAAGAATTAGGTTTTAAAGGAGAAATATTGAACTAATGTTTGACCAAGGCACATTACACCATATTTATCACAAGGTAATGACCAAGATCAAGCAACCATCAAAACCCTACTCAATATCCTCAAAAAGTTTGTTAATGATTCTGGTCATGATTGGTGCCTACGAATCAATCTCACCCTCTAGGCATATCACACCTCATCACACTCCTACAAGCATAACCCCATATTCTCTAGTCTCTAATGATACACTAGTGCTAGCAATATAGGTTGAACTCCCCTCCTTACACATATCACTACAAGATGAATTCACTGAATAAAATTACCATGTAGTCCAACTCACTCAGCTAGATCTATTAGATGAGAAAAGGTAGCATGCTTATGATCACCTAGTGGTATATCAAAATCAACTCAAAAGGAACTTCAACAAAAATGCTTTTCACTTCTACGTGGGTGATATGGTTTTAAAAGATAACGTGAAATTTTAGGTTAATAAAGAGAAGAAGGGCAAGTTTGAGCCCACTTGGCTTGGTCAATATGTTGTCACAATAGGTTTTGGCTCAGGATCATATAAGTTATCAACCCCAGAAGGTACCACCAAATGATCCCATAAATTTCATTCATCTCAAGAAATTGTATGCATTAGCCCCTCAATGTACCTTGTTATTCCTAAAAAAGGTAAAAAATAATCATTAAAATTCGTAATAAAATAATCATCATGGTGAAAACCTAGCCATTTAGGCAATTGGTGATAACAAAAAAAATTAAATATAAAAAATGGTAAGAGAATAATATATAGTAAAGAGATGATGCAATGAGAAAGGAAAGCTTAAGTAGAATCAACTCAACTTAAGCCTACAAACATCCCTTGCTCAAAGTTACACATGGAAGAAACATATAACAAGGCAAGATTCTAGACTTTTACTCAGGTATAACTAATCAATAACACATTGAACATAAGGCTCGGCCATTGGTTCCCACACTATTGTAATTATTAGAAGAAATCAAACAACATGCCTAGTTGTAAGGCCTTCAAAATTAAGGCCATATATAATGAAATTATGGAACAAGAATCAAAACTTGTATTCCTATCTTCTTCTTCAATATTCTCATATTATCATTGCCTTCTATCTTCTTGAACTACCTCTAACCAAGCTTCTGATATAGCCAGCTATGCCACAGGTTGGCTAGTCAGACATTTAATTACATTATACCTTGGAAGAGTAAACCAAACCAAAGAAAATATAAACATGAAGTGATGAGCACTTGAAATTAGATCCATACATGTTTGAGGAGTTAGCTCCTAACTTTATAACACACCAACATGATTTAGAAAACTGTGCCAAAAGAAATAATATGCATCATTGGAAAAAATGTAGGAAACAAAGACTGCAAAGAACAACACACAACTCGAGAGATAAAAATAATCAAACACTTAGGATGAAGATCCCAAATAGGTCTTCGACAAGATGTTAACTTCACATGCCACAAAACTATAAGAAACATCAGCTACTTCACTAATAGAAAAATGGTACAAAAAATAAGATATATTTTTGGTTGATGCAAGATTTCTCCAAGACCCAAGATGATCCTGCATCAGACACTTGTGATTAATAAATAACTGATGTCCACATTAGGCACTACTCATATTCTAACCTAGATCATAAAGATCCAACTCATCTTGTGTAATCAATGAACTATCTTCAACTGGTCTTTCTTTCCACTAAACCAGGTATTCCATGTAGTCTTTTCCTCTGGTACTCTTGCTTACTCTAGTATTCAAAATCTTCTCAAAGTTGTATTTCTTCTTTCTTGGATAATATGGGTTATTTTCATTATTATCATCAAACTAATATACTCAGAGATATATAAAATTTTGAATATATGTGATATATCCATATCTTTTGGCAATTTTACTTCCTAGGCATTTCCACTATCAAACTTTTTCAGATATTACAAAGTCCAAACTTCTTCATTTTCAACTTACTCTAGGTACCAACTAGAAATTGATTCTTCTTCAAGTGAATCATAACCTCATCACCAAATTCAAAATATTTGTGCCTCTTTCTTTTATCAGCTCTCTATCTATACTTTTGATCATTGTCTTCCAAATTCCTTTTAACTTCCTCATGTAAAGTCCTCATGAAAATTGCAAATTCCTTAGCTTTAGCACTCCTTGTCTTTGTCAGAAATTATCTCAACTTTTTGGTTCCTTTAGGATGAAATCTAGGAAAAATCTTGAAAGGTGTCCTCTTAGTGCTTCTATTAATCAAATTATTGTATGCAAACTTTGCTTGTACCAAAACTAAATCCCAATTAGCAAGCTTACTCCAAATAAACATCTCAATAAATTACCCAAGCTTCTATTCACTACTTTAGCTTGTCCATCTATCTAAGGGTGAAATGTAGAACTAAACTTCAACTATCTATTCATCTTTTTCCAAAGTATTATCAAAAAGTAACCAGTAAAATTAGTATCTCTATCTAAAACAATAGTCTTAGGAAAAACATGCAATCTTACCACTTCCTTGAAAAATAACTCATCTACATGAATTGCATCAGAGGTGTTCTTACAAGGTATGAAATGATTCATCTTTAAAATTAAAAAAATCAACTACTACTAAAATAGAATCATTACATTCTTGGAAATCTAAGAACAAAATCCATGCTCACATCTTCCCAAGGTCTATTAGGTATAGGTAAAGGTGAGTACAGCCCCACATTCTACCTAGATCCTTTTTCTACTTGACAAATTTTGCAACCTCTAATCATCCTCTACAAATATTTGTAAATTTGTGGCCAAAAGTATCTCTAAAAAATCAATTTCATAGTCTTATCAATCCCAAAAAGTCCAGCAAGTCCACCACTAATTTTCTCCTTCATTATGTTCTCTCTCATAGATCCTCTAGGTATGCATATCTGGATTTCTTTGAATACCATGTCCTCTTGGAAGAAATAATCATTCCACTTGGCACTCACATTCTTTTCTTTACAAACTTTCCAAGGTTTTACAAAATCCAAATCGATCTCATACAAACACTTCAAGTCATCAAAACCAAGAACCTCAACTCTTCAACAAATTTATTTTTTGGCTCAATGCATTAAAAAATTTATTTAATTGTCAAATTCTATGCTTCAATGAAAAGGGAAAAGTTTGTAAGAACTAAACCCACTTCATATGTCTCTGATTCAACTTATTCTGACATCCCAAATACTACAAAGCTTTATGGTTAGTGTACAATACAAAATCCTTAGGCATCAAATAATGTCTCCACTTCTTCAAAGCTTGAATAATAGCATAGAATTCCTTATCATAAACTAAATATTTTCTCTTACCATCATTCAATTTTTCACTAAAGAAAGCTATGGGTCTTCCTTCTTGACTTAAAGTAGCTCCAGTTACACTTCCACTAGCATCATATTCAACTTGGAAAAATTTATTGAATCAAGAAAGGTAAGTGTAGGTAATTCTAAAATATTTTGTTTTAATGTTTCAAAACTCTTTTGAGCTCCATTTTTCCATTTGAAATCCCCTTTATCTCCTCTCATAGTCTTATTCATACCATTATAGTTAAAACTAAAATTTTTGACAAACTTTGTATAAAAACTATCCAATCTATTAAATGATCTTACCTCTCCAACACTCTCTAGTGTAGGCCAATCAAAAATTACTCTTGGCTTTTCAAGATCCATTTTTAAACCATTAATTGAAATAACAAAACCAAACTACACAATCTCCTCTTTCATAAATGAACATTTCTTTAGGTTAATCAGCAAGTTTTTGTCCTTCAATCTTTGCAATACTTGTATGATATGTTCAAGGTGCTCTTATTTACTCTTATTGAATATCAAAATGTCATCAAGGTATATAATCACAAACTTATCCAAGAATCTATTCAAAACTTCATTCATCAGCCTCTTGGAAGTACGAGGTACATTAATTAAACCAAAATGTATAACCAACCATTCATACAACCCTTCATTAGTCTTAAAAGAAGTTTTCCATTATCTCCCCCTCTAATCCTAATCTGATGATATCCACTTTTCAAATCAATCTTTGTAAAATACTTTTCTCCACTCAAACTCTCCATTATGTCATCCATCCTAGATAAAGGAAATCTATAATTCATTGTTGTCTTATTTATAGCTCTAGAATTAGTACACATTCTCCATTCTCCATTTTTCTTAGGTGCTAACATAGTAGGTACTACACAAAGACTCAAACTTTCTCTAATCAATATTTTCTCAATAAATTCTTGCACTTGTCTATTTAGCTCAATATTCTCATCAGTTTCCAACCTATGTGGTGCTTTATTAGGAAAACTAGCTCTAGGTATCAAATCCATACAATGACTAATACTTCTCATAGGAGGCAACCCATCAAGTACATTATCAGAAATGATGTCATAATTTTTTGTCAACAAAGGTTCAATCTCAAGTGCATGATCCAATTCATTTTTTTTCTAAATTTTCCTTGGAATCAAAGCATAGCAAACATTTTGTTCCTTCATTTCTCTTATAAACTTATTACCCTCAACTAAGCATAGTCAAACTATAGTATAGTGACTTTGGTCCAATTTTTCTACCAAAGGAAACAATATTTGTTTCTCCACATTTAGCCAAATAGTATACTAATTCAATCTACCATCATGAAAATCTTGTCTATAATACTTCCAAGCTCTACCCAAAATAATATGACAACAATCCATAGGCATAATATCACACAAGACTTCATCATGATAATTCCCAATTTTAAACTTGACAAGACATTGTTCACTTACAAGTAGTTTATGCTCCTTTTGGATCCAAGCAACCTGGTAAGGCTTAAGATGTCTCAATCTTTGAAAATATGATTTGGTTACCAACTCTTCAAATGCCAAATTATCAGAACTTCCACTATCAATTATTACTTTGCAATATTTTCCACCGATCTTACATCTGTTTTGAATAAAAATTTCCTCAGAATAGGTTCCTCATCAATTTCCTCATTCCACAAGACCCATCTCACCATCAAGTTCTCACCATTATTAGGTTCATTAAGTGTTTCATTGACTTCTTCACAAGCCAAAGTATTTCTAATATTACCTCTAGGCTTCTTTCTAGATTTAGTACATTTAAAATCTCTATGACCTTCTTCTCCATATTTGAAATTAGTACCCTTAAACCAATATCTTTCCTTCATTTTTTCATTATTTTTGTTCCTAGAGTAACTATTATAGCTACCTCTAGTGTAATTACCTCTTTTACTAGTAGGTTCATCCTTCCATCCTTTATCTTGCATTATATTGTCAGATCTTCTACTTTCTCCATAAGTTCTACCTTTGCTTCTCTGAAATCTAACACCTCTTCCTCTATGTCTTTGATCATGTTTCTTTGTGAATCTTCCTTCAAATTTCAAAGTGGATTGATATAATCCCTCCACACTATCCATATTGACATAACTAATATCATATTGAATATATATCCTCAGGCCATTCAAGTATCTATCCACCTTTTCAACTTCGTCATCCACATGTCTAGATCTGATGTCCAATTTGTTGAGTTCCTCAATATATTCCTTCACACTCATTTATTTTTGCCAAATTTTGCAACTTCCTCAATAGGCTAACTTGGTAATCTATAGGGAGAAACTTCTTCTTCATATTTCCTACATCTTCATCCATGTCTTGATCTTTTCTTTTCCTCTCTTCTATCGAGTAGCTTTTAAATGATCCCACCAAAGAGATGCATGACCTTTCAATTTTGTAACTACTATCTTAACCTTTTTATTATTAAGAGTACCTTCATACTCAAAATATTTTTCCATTTTAGAGATCCAATCCAAAACCACATTAGTTTCAATTATTCCATCATAACAAGCAAGTTCAACAACAAGTCTAGCATTCTTTCTAGACAAAACTCTCAGAAGCCTTTCTTCATCTTGTTCAACTTTAGGTTTAGGATTAATACTAGGTGTTACATCTACTTCATCACTAAAATATTCAAGATGTACACCTCTTCTTTGGGATGGCTCCATAGTTTCAATCTATCTCAACATGTCCATTATAGCATTGTCTACATTTCTTCTACCACAAACCATTTTTTCAATAGTTCCTGCAAGATCGTAACCTTCTGCAAGTTATAGGTTAGATTTTAGATCTACCACCCTACAACCAATCCAAATAAGGTTCTCTATGATCCACTTCAAAAGAAAAAGTATCACCTAACACAAGGAGAAAGGAAATCTTAAGTAGAATCATCTCAACTTAAGGCTACAAACATCTCCTGCTTGAAGTTACACATGAAAACAGCATACAATAAGGCAAGATTCTAGACTTTTACTAGGGTGTAGTTAATCAATAATACATTGAACATAAGGCTCAACCACTAGATGCCACACTAATGTAATTGTCAAAATAAATCAAACAACATGTATAGCTGTGATGCCTTCTAGGTAAGGCAATATACAGTGAAATTATGGAACAAGAATCAAAACTCACATTCCTATCTTCTTCTTCAATATTCTCCTACTAGCACTTCCTTCTTGACTTCTTGAACTACCTCTAACCAAGCTTCTTATATAGCCAACTAAGCCACAAGTCAACTAGTCAAATATTTGATTACATTATAGGTCTAACCTTGGAAGAGAAGACCAAAACAAAGAGAACATAAACATGAAGCAACATGCACTCAAAAGTGGATCCACATGTCTGAGGAGTCAGCTCCTAACTTTACAACATGCCAAAATGACTTAGAAAATCATACCAAAATACAACATGCCTTGTTGGAAGAAAATGTAGGAAACAGAGACTACAAAGAATGACACACAACTTGAGACATATGAATGATTAGGGCTTGTGCACTTATGATGAAGATCCCAAATAGGTCCTCTGCAAGAAATTAACTTCATATGCCACAAAACTATAAGAAACAATAGATACTTCACAAACAATAGACTGATATATAAAATAAGAAATTTTTTGGTTGATGAAAGATTTCTCCAAGACCCAAGATGCTCCTACGTCAAGAGAAATAAACATCCAATGGTGAAAACTTGGCAATTCAAGCACCTTGGATAGGTACTTTGCTAAAAACCTAGTAATACGTTCCATGTATGCTTGGATCCTCTCATTATCTATCAAAATCTCATCCCCAAACCCCACAGTGTCCATTTTGTAATCACCCAAAAATGGTCTAGTAAACTATAAGCCCCATTTTTGGCATTTTAATCTCTATACTAGACTACATCTTATTCTTAATCAATTTTGCATTATTTATCATTATAATTATTTATTCTATAATATCCTATGGTTTTAACATCTTATCCAAAGTATATATTTAGTTAGAAGAGCATGCTTCCTTTTAAAATAAATACCCTTTATCCTATGAATGCACATAAAAAGAAATTTCCTAATTTAAAATAAAAGAAAAGGACATTTTGTCTACACAATGAATGTACACTTTCCAAGGTGAGTGGAATCTCTTTTTCCTCTTCATCTCCTCTGCTCATTATGTTGCCTCTTAAATACATCCCTTGATTTATCCTTTTGAGAATATTAAGCTCAAATTCAAAATGAGAATAATTATCAAATGTAGATTTTGGCTCTTAATCTCTAATCGGCTATTGCTCTTTAAAAGAGTCTCTCTCCTCAATCTCTCATATCCTATTTCTATGTGTTATTGTTTTGCTACCATTTGATTACTTGCATTCTTGAGAACTTGAGCACTTGCACTTACACTCTTATTTAGATTCCTTTCATCTTAGATTAATCTTTCCTTTATTACATTTTATCTTAGATCACATAGTCTAGAAAGGGGATAGTAATCTTGATTTAGTTAGATTATCTTTACCTTCCTTATGTCAAAACAATTTAGAATAAATTTGGGGGGGGTGAATTAGTTATCCTCAAGTCTAGATGTACCAATTGAACTTTTAATCACTTCATATACTTCAAATCTAAACATTTACTAGCTCGATCTCTATAGAAAATTATTAGTAACATAAACTTGCAGTCCACTATCCTAATAGTAACAAACTTGTAGAATGTAAAACATTAACAGTAAAACATCTCAAATAACATCCACACAAGTATTACACTAGGATTTAATGTGGAACCCAATTTGGGGGGAAAAAAAAAAACTAGTAAAATGTCACTAATGTTTCACTTTTTTGAAGTGAGCTTTGTTAGGACCCAATCCTGTGAAAGGTTACAAAACACACTATTAAATATGACCTTGTTAAAAGATTTAATCAACCTTTTAGGAGTGGCCTTATTAGAGGGCTTAAGAACAATCTATTAGAATTTAACCTTAATTAAAGGATTTATATATGACTATTAGGTCAACCTTGATTAAAGGATTTCAATATTGATACAATGGTTAGAAAGTAAAAATAGGTTGATCTGAAAAATACAACTCACTTTGCAAATACAAATCACAATTTGGTCCAATAGTTGATTAATTGACTAGCCTCCATCAACACCTCCATCACTGATTTGCTTCACAAGTCTTCAAGAAATTACTCTTCACCTCAACACTTCACTATTTAACCTTCTTCTCAAGTTCACCAATCAAAAAAATCAAAAATTCCTTCAACTTTGTTAAGGTCTTCACTAGTTCTACTAACCTCTTCAAGTTTATCCCTTATACCTCCTTAAATAGGTAATTTTGTTCTTTTTCTACTTAAACATCACCGTAGATCTTAGATTTTTATCACATTCAACACATATATCTATCCACCTTTTTGTTTTCTCTTTTCTCTTCTAGAAACTTCTGCAAACTTCTCCTTGAATTCATGTCATGTCCCCTTTTCAAATAATTAAAAATAATAATCTTTGCTAAGGCAGGCAGGCCCAAAAAGGTGAAGTTTCAGCAAAAGGGGATAATCTTTGGGAGTGAATGGACTAATAAATGAAAATCATTATTAAAATATGTTTTATTAACCCCTCTTGGACATGAGTTATGGTTATGCCATCTTTTAAGGGGTTTGGAGGCATTTTGGGCTCATTCCAAAACTTGATTTTTGCTCATTTCTTTGTTATTCTTCAGAGGCTGCCAAACCTGTGGAGAAGGAGACCCAAGAACGGGAGTTTGCAGGTTTCCAGGGAGACCCAAGAATGGGAGTTTTCAAGTTTCTAGGAAGGCTAAGGATGGGAGTTTGAATCCAGTCCATGTGCATGCTCATGCAGAGTTTGCCTTTGTGCTGAACAGTGCAGATTTGTGGTTTTTCAGGTGTGTTTTTGTAAGAGTTTGGTGTTTTCGGTTGAGTGTTTCATATCAGTTTGGGTTGCTGCTGTATTTCAGACTTTTAGATGTTAAAATAGAGCTGAATATATGTATTTGGTTGTGATTATACTTCTGTGATAGATTATTAGTGTTTTTGTGGTGTTTCCAGGCTATTTTTTTGCTATTTTCGGGAGCCCGTTGAGCATTGTTTTTGTCCTCCATTTGGGAGCTATTGTGTGCATGTTATACAGATCTAGAAATGTCATTTTATAGGCTGTTATTCTGTTCAAATTTCTATAAAAATGTTCACTTTTAGATTTATTAATAATAGGTGAAGCTGTGAAGCTTTTCGCACTATTTCTGGCATACCCAATTTGGGGTTTCTTGAGAAATTTGGTTGATCTTTGTGATATTAGTTGTTTGATCTTGAAAACCTGATTAGAGGCATGAAATATCATATAAAATTAGTAAAGGGACATTTTAGTGGTATCAAAGCCATGATCTTGCTAGCCTGAGGGTTTGTAGAAGTTTGCATGTCAGTTTTGACAACTACCTAGATCTTGCATGTCAGTTTTGACAACTACCCAGATCTTGCATGTCATAATTTATGATTGCATGTTGCTTCTAATCAGCTGCATGTCAAAATCTATCATTGCATGCTACTTATAATCATTTGCATGTTAGTTCTTGGTGAATTTGGTGGTTGCATGTTGCTTCTAATCAGTTGCATGTCAAAATATATGGTTGCATGCTACTTCTAATCATTTGCATGTTAGTTCTTGGTGTTTTAAGAAGTTATATCCCATTGGGGTTACACTCTACTTTATCCAAAATGGATAGGTATAGTACAGAATCTCAAAGAACACAATCTTGGACAATTGATATCCAGAGTCAAAACAGTAGAAAGGATGGTTATTTAGACATTCGAGATAAACTTATGAAAATAAGCCATGACATGTCTGAATAGTTGGTTGAGCACCATCGTATGATGAATGACGTGTTGTCTGACCCAGCTAAGGTGGATAAGTTGACTAGATTTCTATTTGGCAGATTTTCTCATAGGGCAGATGACACAATTACCAAGAACTTACATGAGGAGTTTGAGAAACTAGCTTATAGCCAGGAAAAGGTCTCAAATTATACTCTGCCATAGGAGGTAGTGGGTTTAGATGATGATTATGAGGATTTTGTTGTGCATGATGGTGAGATACCTGGTAGAGATGAGCAAATATTGAGCATTCATGACTTTGCTGAGAAAGAGTACCAAGCACAGTTAGATGCTTCATCACATGAGGTTGAGGTAGGTAGTACTTCACATGATTTGTCCAACCAGCTGAAGGTGAACAAAGATAGTATTGTGACTTCATTATCTCATCATGATAGGATGAAGGATATGATAGAGGATCACATTTAGATGATTCAGTCACAGGGTAGACATAAGGGAGTTCAGGCAAACTCTCCTTGTGTTGACTTACAAGCGATTAGGGAAGGAATGGGAACGATGAAGTTGAGTTATTTACATCTTCTATTAGATCGTGACCATCTTCTTAGCCTTTTTAGATACTATTCAGATTCCTTGAGGAGGAAGGAGGAGGAAGTTGATAGGCTTTCTCATGAGCTTGAGGACACTCGAGCTTCTTTGGTGAATACTCCATTGGCATTACAAGACTAGGAGAGACATGGGGATAAGCATGGCATGGAATTGAGTTTAGTTTCATCTTGCACTCCTAATACTCATCTTTCTGTGAATGGTAGATCATATGTGGACATTGATAATGTTGCGAGTTCATCTTGCATTCACATCCAGGATATAGGGACAATGTTAGACAGGTATGTGGAATTAGTTGGTATTGGTCATATTACTCAGGTGAGGATTTTGCTTGAGTTACCAGCTGATTATAGCTTACGGATATGGACTCGAGATTGTTATATTGGCATTTGGGATTCAGTTGATTGGAAATCTTTAACACTTTTTGGTAGCAGTGATTGTTTGGGTGCTATCATGGATTTTATTAGCAGATTGCATAGTGTTGTCTTTTCTTGTGCCAAGAGCTTATCCGATGTTGGTATTAGTTTTTATACACCGGTGTTGGGCTTTGTTCATATATCCAGTCGACCATACTTGTTGGAATGTGTTGATGATATTTCATATTTGGCAGTGTGTATAGATGAGCCCCAGGATCATATTGGCATTGATGACATCTAGGAGGATGCAGTGGGTAGTTTTGAAAACTTAGTTTCCTTGGGTACAGAGGAGTTGAACAGCAGTGCTAATATTTTTTATACTTTGTATGTTGATATGAGCTTTAGATTTGATTCACAGGATATAGATGGTAATACTCTAGAGACTAGTAACTTTGAGGATACTCCTTTAGATAGTGCATCAGAGGAGGTTTGTAGGAGATAGTCAAGCTAGAGCCATCATGTGTCTAATCAGTTGAGAGTTAGTGATCGAGACATTGTTGTCACTTGCCAGCATTTCAATGCTGCTCGTCATTTGTTAGTAGTTTATGGATGGGATTCTCCTACTAGTGATGAGTAGGAAGGCAGTTATCTTTCCTTGAAAGAGATCCACTCTTTATGGGAGGCTATTCATATTTTGAGATAGAATTATATGCAGTTGGTAGCTGACAGAGATTATCTTATAGAGTGGGGCAGTACAGCATATGATGCATTGTTGGCCAAGGAAGATGAGGTGAGTGAGCTTACTAAGTAGCTTGAGGTGACTTCTGAGATTCTTGAGAGTACACAGTTGGCTTTCAAGGAGTCACAGTTTCATTTGGCTAAGGTGACCATGGAGTTAGAGTGACTACAGTCTTTACCTGATTCTATACAGTCACAAGCTATGGTGTTTGGTGATCTGAGGATGTCCATGGTCAAGATTGTTAGAGATAGTGGAGATGGGGATGCATCCATCCTTGATACTAACATTGGCATATCAGGTTCAGTCCCACTAGAGTCAGGTTCAGTTGAGTTGGGTGTTGTAGCATATTGTTGTATTCCTGACATGTTGGTGGCCTCTAGTACTGATGGCACGGAGACTAGAGATGTATCAAAGATCATGTGTGATGTTGGTGAGTCTGCAGTTGGCATGGTTCCTGCTAGTAATACTACTCCCTTGGTGATATCTTCGAAGGTAGTAGTCAGTTCCAACATGGTTAATGATCAATTGCAGTTAGTTTCATTTGGATTACAGTTTGAGCCACTGACTAAGATGGGTGCATTCTATCGGCATTACACTGTGAGGTACGCTCATCAATTTACCTTTGATGACCATGTTGATGAGATGATGATACAAAGATGTACTTTGGTTCCTAGTGCTTGTCATCAGTTATGGGACAGTTTGACGTCTTGGGATGAGAGTTGTGATGGGCATGACATGGTGATAGGTTCTGCAGTTGACAGCTTGATAATACATGACTTAGAGCAAGAGTTTGGGAGTGATGCTTCGGCAGTTGTTGTTACTGATTCTACTCCTTTGGCTATGACATCTCCTAACTTAGCTAGTAGTCAGTCACAGTGGGCTATATCACTTGTTCATGGAAAATTTGGTTTGGATTCCATTTCTTACTCTTTATCTTGTAATGTCTTTTCACCATCAACAGTGCATGGGAGTTATGGTTATGAGATAGTGGCCAGTGATTTGTAGAGTTGTGTTGACTGTAGGAGTTGTACAGTGTGTGGATTCTCCATACTTGGTACAATTTCATTAGAGAGCATTCACCATTGTTGCAAAGTTGGATTGTACATTCCGTATAGGCCAGTGGGATGCGTTGATGGTATCTACTATGTTGGTAGTTTGATTTGTCCACTTTACTTGGGTTTTGATGTTCTAAGAGTTTGTGTCTCATGGGTTTCTAACTGTGGTAGTGGTTATTTTGGAGTTTGGTTGAGCTGTAATTGTCAGTTTGATTATGGATTCCTCTTGTTCATATTGCAGAGGATATTGCAGGAGCCTGTGTTAATTGGCAGTAGTATAGTTCATGACTACATTTGGGATCCAGGTGGATTGATTGGTTTATTGTTCAGCCATTGCTTGAGGACAAGCAATATTTGGGAGGGGAGGACTTGTCATGTCCCCTTTTCAAATAATTAAAAATAATAATCTTTGCTAAGGCAGGCAGGCCCAAAAAGGTGAAGTTTCAGCAAAAGGGGATAATCTTTGGGAGTGAATGGACTAATAAATTAAAATTATTATTAAAATATGTTTTATTAACCCCTCTTGGATGTGAGTTAGGGTTATGCCCTCTTTTAAGGGGTTTGGAGGCATTTTGGGCTCATTCCAGAACTTGATTTTTGCTCATTTATTTGTTATTCTTCAGAGGCTGCCAAACCTGTGGAGAAGGAGACCCAAGAACGGGAGTTTGCAGGTTTCCAGGGAGACCCAAGAATGGGATTTTTCAGGTTTTTAGTAAGGCTAAGGATGGGATTTTGAATCCATTCCATGTGCATGCTCATGCAGAGTTTGCCTTTGTGCTGAACAGTGCAGATTTGTGGTTTTTCGGGTGTGTTTTTGTAAGAGTTTGGTGTTTTCGGTTGAGTGTTTCATATCAGTTTGGGTTGCTACTGTATTTTAGACTTTTAGATGTTAAAATAGATCTTAATATATTTATTTAGTTGTGATTATACTTTTTTGATAGTTTATTAGTGTTTTTGTGGTGTTTTTGGGCTATTTTGTGCTATTTTCGGGAGCCCGATGAGCATTATTTTTGTCCTCCATTTGGAAGCTATTGTGTGCATGTTATACAGATCTGGAAATTTCATTTTATAGGCTTTTATTCTGCTCAAATTTCTATAAAAATTTCCACTTTTAGATTTATTAATAATAGGTGAAGCTGTGAAGCTTTTGGCACTATTTCTGGCATACCCGATTTGGGGTTTCTTGAGAAATTTGGTGGATCTTTGTGATATTAGTTGTTTGATCTTGAAAATCTGATTAGAGACATTAAATATCATATAAAATCAGTAAAGGGACATTTCAATTCATGCATAGAAATGCTCAAACATGGTTTCCCTTAAAATTAAACTCTCTAGTTCATCCATCCTTATCTTCAACATGCTTTCCACATCCCAAGAATTAAATTATGTCAGCTAGAAATCAATATTTCCTCATAATCTTTAAAATGTTGTCCCTTGGCCAACATTGGGTTTTGACACTCAGTCATCACTGAATTACTCAGTCACTACTAATTTTTCTATCCAACATACTTTTTGATACTCGATCAATACTAATGTTCAGTCAATACTATATTTTTCTAAGATTACACTATTATTCAGTCAACTCTAGCATCACTAAGCATAAACTTCAAGTTCCTTAATATTTTTTTATTTTGGTTGGTCAAGCCTATGCATTTGGTCTTTCTTTGGTCACTTATTCTAGGCTTCAATACAACTATCTTCTCCACTTAGGTTATGATTAAATAATCATATTATCTTGTTAGTCTAACTAATCAAGTTCCCATCATAGTTCCTCATAACTCAACCTTTCCTCTAGCTCCTTGTGTTAAGTCCTTATTCTCAAATCCTCTTCATTATTCATCTTGATTTGGCACTCTACTCTGATAGAAACTATCTTAACAATAAGGTTTGACATCAATGACAATACAGTAATTGTCTCAATTGTAGTTTCTAACAATCTCCCTCTTTGGCATTGATGGAAACACCCCTAGTTACCATGAAATCCAAAATATGTAATTTCTTTCAACATCTCCCTTTGTGTTCAGTATCAGACCATCATTAATACCATTAGTTTCATTCTAGTTTTCATCCATGGAACTCTCATATGTAACACATAGCTCCCTCTAACATATTAGATCATGAAATCAATTAGCTTCCTTTTATATTTATGCCAACACCATATTATCCTTCTTTGCAACATAACTTACTGATTAACTATATATTATCTCCTCTTTCATGTGTGACTTCTCTCATCTTTCTTATTACTACATAGGTAACTACTCCATAGTCTCCCTCTTTGACAAAAATGCCAAAGACACTTCATCTTTCTCATACATATTTATCATATAGATATCTTCATGTTAGTACTCTAAAACCTTATCCACCATTTTTTAGATGTTCTTATGACTCATACAATTTTTTGTTCTTCTCTCTTTACTACTTTTAGTAGCTCCTAAAGTATGACTTTCTACATCAACTTGTAAGATATTTTGATGAGCACATGTGATGCAAAGATCCATCTCAGCTTAAGTAGCCTTAGGTAGGTAAATCACCCTTAATTTACCTCTTAGATACTCATGAGAACCCTTAGTAATGCCTTAGTGAAAATATCAACTATTTTCTCCTAGGTGTTCACATATTCCAATCTCACTTCTTTATCTTGAACTAACTCTCTCAAGTAACAATACTTCATAGAAATATGTGTTGACATGAGATTGTTTTGAAGTGAAGAACCTATAATGGAACAATCATTATTTTTTCATTGATGTGAAACCTAACACTTGCTAGTTAGACAACTACTTAATTGATGTGAGTATTATCATTTGTTTGATTGATGAAGAGGATTTGATCAAATGAGATAACAAGAGCACCTAGAGGAAAGGCTAAGTTATGGTATAAAAAAGAAGTACAAAGATTAGTTAAGATAGTGATGATATAGTGTATTGTTTATCTGCTTAAGGCTGCAAAGGTTAGATATATTGATTAAGTCTAGAAGAACAAGTAAGAAGAATTGTGTCTGCCAAGCTTGACTCAGTGCATAGTAGGTGTTGAGCAAATTTAGTTTAAGCTGAGTAGAAAATCAATTGGAGCTAAGAAAAGTGAAGATTTAGTGTATGTTAAGTGAACTTGGTGTAAGCCAAGTAAAGTTTATTTAATGTTGAGCATTAATAAATTTTATTATTTGTTAATTTAACTAGTTGAAGATGAGTGGAAGAATAGTATGGAAGCCAAGTGACAGCATATTGATTTCAAGTGCCACTATTCATGTTAAATCATAAATTTGAAAAATCTAAGTTGACTATTTTGTTTTCTTGAATTGTCTAAAGTGTGTGGAAGTTAACTATGATGAGTTGGTGGCATAAAATTCAAGGTAAACCATTTTTTGGTGAATTCAAGAAAGATTGAGGAATAAGTTTCTAGAGGAACCAAATGGAAAAGTGGGTAGATTCATTGTATCCTACCTAATCCTACCTAACCCTAAAATGGATGATTATGGTTAAGCAAAAAAAGATCTTAAATATTTATTTATAGAGAGATTTGTTTAGAAGAAAAGTTTGTCATGTGTGATAACCTAAGAAAGACAAGGAGTCTAGGGTATTGCTTCATTCAGTGGTCGAACAGAAGAGACTACAAATGACATGCAAAGAAAGAAGTCTCAAGAGTATGAATGTTTGAAGGGTGAACAAGCTATTAGAGCTGAAGTGTGTGAAAGCCAAGTAGAATGGAGGACTAAAACAAAGATCTATAACTTGCAAGTGAGTTGTAATTTGTTATCATATCAAACCTTACTGTTACTTTCTAATGATTGTATCAATCTAGGGTAAATCCTTTGGATTGAGGTTGACCTAATAGTCATTTATAAATCGTTTATCCAGGTGACATTCCAACTAAATGTTCTAAAGTCCTCTAACAAGGGTCACTCCTAAAAGGATGATTAAAATACTTTAACCAAGTCACATTTAATAGTGTGTATTGTAACCTTTAACGGGCTTGGCCTTTCACGGGGCATCACTTTAGAAGAGTGAGAATTAGTAGCATGTTAATGGTGGGTTTTCCCAAATCATTTTTCCACATAAAATCCTTGTGTCAAATGTGTTATTGAATTTTTTATGTTTCATGTTTACATTTTTGCAACTTTATTTTGACTTAGGACAATAACCTACAAAGTCCAAGCATTGTATGATCTAATGGATGCATGCATAATAAGGTTTTATGGATATGGGTTCACTAAGCTATGAAAAGTTCTATTTGTACATCTAGGCCTTAGATAACTAATTCACCCCCCCATCCCCATCAATTATTCTAAAGAATTTCAACAATATGCTTGTACTTTGTGTGCATTACATGATTCTTTGATATATTTGTAGCACAAGTGTTATCACAATAGATAACAAGAGAATCGGTGATCTCTTCCTTCATTCCTTTCAACAATTGCTTGATCCATACAATATTAGAACAATTCACTACTACTACCATATATTCAGCTTCAATTTTTTATTGTGAAATATAGTTTTTCTTCTTTCTTGTCCATGAGACTAGTATCTTTCCTAGAAAGAAAGCTCCGCCACTTGTGCTTTTTCTATCATCAACATTTCCTTCCCAATCAACATCTATATATACTTTAAATTCAAACTTTTCATTTTTAGCCATAGTCCTAAGTTCCTTTTAGATATCTTAGTATCATTTTTACTACCATCATGTGATTCTCCTTAGGGTTTGCAAAAAATCTTGCAACAATTCCAACTATTAATGCAATATGAGGTATGTTGTGAACAACATATTATAGTTTCCCAATCATTGATATATACAATGTTTGGTTCACATGAGTAGAATCATCATTCTTAGATAGCTTATCTCCAATATCCATAGGTATTTTGATAGGTCTTGAGTCTTCCATTCCAAAAGTTTTCAATATCTCCTTGATGTATTTTAATTGAGTAATGTAGATACCTTGTTTCATCTAGTATACTTGTAAACCAACAAAGAATTTGATCTTACCATACGTAGACATTTCAAATTCCTTCTGTATCTCATCTACAAATGATTTATAGAATGCATCTTCTCCTCCAAATATGATATCATCAACAAATATTTTAGCTAACGGTATCTCTTTACCACCTTCAATCTTCAAGCACAAATTATCATTATCATTATTTCTTGAAAATTAAATCTTTACCAAATAATTGTGTAGCCTCTAATACCATGCTTTAAGAGCTTGTTTCAATCCATATAGTGCTTTATGTAGTTTACATACCATGTCTTTCTTGCTGGGATCAACAAATCCTTTTGGTTGTTCAATATAAACCTCTTCTTCTAGTATTCCATTTAAAAATGTAGATTTTATATCCATTTGATATAATTTAAATCTTTAATAAGAAGAATATGCAAGTAATGTTCTAACTCCTCCTATTCTTGCAACTGCGACAAATTTTTCCTCATAATCTATACCTTATTCTTGAGCATATCATTTACATACCAATCTAGCTTTATTCCTTGTAAATTCTCCTTTAGTATTTAATTTCTTCTTGAATACCTACTTTATTCTAATAACGTTCTTGTCCTTAGGCATAGGTACCAGTGACCAAGTTTTATTATTCTCTATTTGTTCAATTTCTTTATTTATTGCTTGAATCCAATCTTCATTGTCCAAAGAATCCTTTACTAATTTAGGTTAAAATTCACAAAGAAAACATGTATCACCTCTAAGTATTTTCCTTGTCATAACTCCAGAGTCTTTACTTCCAATGATTTTTTTGGATGCATGGTGTCTTCTCACATACTTTGCTAGTGTAGGTTATTTTCTTCTTTCCTCTTTTATAGGTTCATCTTGAAAATTGATTTCAATTTCACTTTGTATTTCTGCTTCTAATTCTAGTTCAAGTTTAGGTTGCTTAGCATTGTCTACCTATTGTTTGACATCTTCTTCATGTACCTTAGCATCATTCTATTGTTGCTCTGCACCTATGGTATGTTGCTCATCAGGGTGTTGTTGTGGCTTGGCAGTCAGAGTTCATTGTTGCTCGGCACTCTTATTCTTTGGTAAGGTGTAGGGAACACCTTCATTGACATATATGAATGTATTGCAATATTTAGGTTTTTTTCTACATTCAAATTCACTTCTTTATGCATATTCATCAACTTTCACATTTGCACTTTCCACAACTTTGTTAGTGTTAGAGCTCAAACACTTATAAGCTTTTCTCTTAGTGGAATATCCTAGGAATATGCCTTCATCACTTTTAGGGTCAATTTTTCCATTCGTATTATCTTTCAATATATAACATTTGCTTCCAAAGACTTTAAAATATTTCACATTAAGTGCATATCCATATCATAAATCAAAGAGTGTAATGTTTGTACCTTTCTTAACTTGTACTTGATTCAAAGTATAGACAATTTTACTAATAGCTTCTCTCTAGTATTTCTATGACACATTCTTATCCATTATCAGTGTTCTATCATAATCCATGATTGATCTATTCATTCTTTCCTTTATTCCATTTTGGGGAGGGGTCCTAGGTGCTAATGTATACTTTTTGATTCCTCCATCATTACAAAATATGTTGAATTCATTAGAGAAAAATTATCCTCCTCTGTCAAATCTCAAGCACTTTAGACTTTTACCTATTTTCTTTTCAACTCTGGCCAAATACCACTTAAACAACTGAAAAGCATTATATTTCTCTTTAAGAAACATTACGATCATCATTCTAGAGTAATCATCAATAAACAAAATGAAACATTTGTCTCCATAGTAGCTTTACACTCCAATAGGTCCAAAAAGATCAGTATGAACTAATTCCAAAATATCATTAGACATGTAGGTCTTTCTCTTGAAACTAGACTTTGTCATTTTTTCCAATTGACATTATTTACACATAACATTATCAAGTTTCTTCAATCTTGGCAATTCTCTCACTCTGTTCATCTTACTAATGCTTACCAAATTATCAAAGTTCACATAACACAACCTCTTATACCATAACCATATATCATCATATTGTGCAAACAAGCATGTTTCATCAAATAAATCTAGATAGAACAAGTTACCTCTTGTGATGTGAATATCAGGATTTAACTGTGTGATTTTTGAGTCAAACTCGATGACCCATGTTTCATGTGTAGTGATTCAACATGAATCCATCTCTCATGAGAATAAATGGAACACTTAGCACTCATTGGATCTAGGTGATGCTCATAGGGGTGAAGCACCGGGACTTCCTGGGAGGTCACCCATCCTAGTACTAGTCCAGCCTGAGCGCGCTTAACTACGGAGTTTCCTCTACAGTTAAACCCAAAGCTTGCAACCCCATTTGCAAAACCTTCACCAAGTGTTGTGCCTTATGAACCATTCATTAGGAAGCCCCTTAAGCTCATCAATTGATAAGTAGGAGATGATTTCCACAGCTAGTCAAATTGTGATGTGAATATCAGGATTTAACTATGTGATTTTTGAATGGTTCATAAGGCACAACACTTGGTGAAGGTTTTTCAAATGGGGTTGCAAGCTTTGGGTTTAACTGTAGAGGAAACTCCATAGTTAAGCGCGCTCAGGCTGGAGTAGTACTGGGATGGGTGACCTCCCGGGAAGTCCCGGTGCTTCGCCCCTGTGAGCATCACCTAGATCCAATGAGTGCTAAGTGTTCCATTTATTCTCATGAGAGATGGATTCATGTTGAATCACTACTCATGAAACATGGGTCATCGAGTTTGCCTCAAAAATCACACAGTTAAATCCTGGTATTCACATCACAATTTGACTAGCTGTGGAAATCATCTCCTACTTATCAAGTTACCTCTTGTCTGTCTTCACTTCCAATTAGTTTTCTAGTAGTATCAAATATTTTGGTCTTTCTATGATGAAATTAAACTCTATATCTTGATTTTTAAACTCAAAAACACTAAACAAATTATATTTAAGTCCTTGAACCCAATAAAAATTGTCACAGTACTTGATCTTATCAGTCAATTTTATGGTCACAAGACATGGTGCATCATTACCAAACTTAACACAAATACCTTTGTATGATTCCATGGTTTCAAATTTACTTTTATCACTAGTCATGTGATGTGATCAACCACTATTAATTATCCATCTATCACCTTTACTTGCTTATGAGATTAATGTGGTTTTCATCTTCATCGAAATCTTCTTTCAAAGAAACATAAATGACTTCTTCATCATTACTATAAGATTCATTATCAGTTTCTTTTTCAACAATGTAACAAGATTTCTTACCTTTTTCTTTGTGATCCTTATTTCTCCTATTGTCTCAGTCATCTCTTCTTCCTTTGTACTTGTTTTCCCTTCTCTTATCCTTGTCTTCTCTATCAAGATATCTTGCAACAATAAGACCAACTTTTTTAGATGAAAAATAAATTATAGGAAGTTTACCTTTATATTTTCCTATGCCTCTTGGAAGTCTTCTACCCATTAGTGATTCAATCTCATCAAGGTCATCATCAAATATATCACTATTAATTTTCACATACTTTCCTTTCTTACTAATAACCAATTGAGATTTGAAAGAAAATTCAATAGAAGTATGAGTAAAATTATCAAATTTTGATAATTTAAAAGCAGTAAGCCTACCAAAAAAACCTTCCAAAGTTAGATTGTTACCATGTGTATATCTCAGATCTTGTATTGCAGAGACTCTAATAGCATAAATAGGAAGGTTCTTAATAACTTTTGTATCACAGTTTCATCATCAATATTTTCATTTGATCCTCTTATAGCACTTACCACTTCTTTGTCTCATCCATAGTATTGAGCAATGCTTTCACCTTCTATCATTCTCATTTCATCAAACTTACCTCTCAGACTTTCTAATTTTGCTCTCAAAACATTTGTGTCCCCTCCATAGATTGTCTGCAATGTATCCCACATTTTCTTAGTAGTAGTGCACCCATTTATGTCATCAAACTTAGTATAGCTTAGGGTTGATGTAATGCCCAACATAGCTTGATTGTGTTCTTGCTTCTCTTTCATCTATTGAGTTGTCAGAGGTCTTGGTATCTCTACATATGCATTTTCCACATAATACACAACCTCTTCTCCAATTCCTCCCAAATGAAACTTCATCAAACTCTACCATGCAAGGAAGTTCTTCAACCTTGGAAAGTACCTTCAAACTTTTCTCTACAAGCTTAAATTCTCTGATACTAATTGTTAGAATGATTTAAAATAACTAAGAGGGGGGGGGGGGGGGGGGGGGGTGTCAATTAGTTATCCTCAAGTCTGAATGTACCAATTAAACTTGTAATCACTTCATATACTTCAAATCTAAATATTTACTAGCTTGGTCTCTATTGAAAGTAATCAGTAACATAAACTTGCAGTCAACTATCCTAATAGTAACAAACTTGCAAAATGTAAAACATCTAACATCCACACAAGTATGACACTAGGATTTAATGTGGAAACCCAATTCGTAAAAAATCACAAGTGACATGTCACCAATTTTTCACTCTTCTGAAATGAGATCTATTAGGAGTCAACCATATTAAAGGTTACAAAATACATTGTTAAATGTGACCTTGTTATAGGATTTAATTATCCTATTAGGAGTGGCCTTGTTAGTGGGCTTAAGAACATACCATAAGAATGCCACCTTGATTAAAGGATTTACTTATGACTATTAGTTCAACCTTGATCAAAGGATTTCAACACTAATACAATGGTTAGAAAGTAACAATAGGTTGATATGATAGATACAACTCACTTTGCAAATACAGATTACAATTTGGTCCAATAGTTGATCAATTGACTAACCTTTATCAATATCTCCATCATTGATTTTCTTGGCAAGCCTTAAAACACCACTCTTCATCTCAACAGTTCTCTATTTAGCCTTCTGCTCAAGTTTTCCAATCAACAAAATCAATAAGTGATCCAACCTTGTTAAGGTCTTCACCAATTATACTAACCTCTTCAATTTTAGCCCTTATACATCCTTAAATAGGTAATTTTTTTCGTTTGCCACTTAAACATCACCATATATCTTAGAGTTTCGACCAAATTTAACACATACAATAAATATGTCCACTGTTTCATTCTCTCTTCCCTTGTAGAAACTTCTCAAAACTTCTTCTTGAATTCGTGGATAAAAATACTCAAACATAGTTTTCCTTGAATTAAATGCTCTGACTCATCCATCCTTATCTTCAACATTCTTTCCCTATCCCAAGAATTCAATTATGTCAGCTAGAAATCAAGATTTCCTAATAATCTATAAAATGTTCTCCCTTGGCCAACATTGGGTTCTGACACTCGGTCATCATTGAATTACTTGATCGCTACTAATTGTTTTGTCCGACATACTTTATGATACTCAATCAATATTGATACTTGGTTGACACTATATTTTGCTTAGTTTAAACTATTTCTTATTCAACTCTAGTATCACTTGGCATAAACTTCAAGTTCCTTAAAAAAAAATTCTTTTGTTTGATGAAGCCTCTACATTTGTTCTTTCTTTGATCACTTATTCTAGTGTTTAGTACAAATTTATTATCCACTTAGGTTATTATTAAGCAATCATATTATATTGTCAAATTCTAACTAATCAAGAGCCCATTGTAGATCCTCATAACTCAACCTTTCCTCTAGGTCCTTTTTTATGTCCTTCTCAAATCCTCTTCTTCAATCATCTTGATATGACACTCTACTTAGATATCAACTATCTTACCAATAAGGGTTAACATCAATGACAACATAACAATTGTCTCAATTGTAGTTTCCAACACCTTATTCTTGCATTTGTGTTATATATTAATTCTTGCACTTCATCTAGTTTACTTTCTCATTTGCATTTGCATCGTCATTTGAATCTCTTTAGATACAAGTGGTCTTTATCTTATTTGACTTAATCTTATTTGACTTAATCTTCCATCTTGTAGTGCACCTTGCAAGGGTTACTTTCTTGGTTCATTTGAGAGCCACAAAATTTACATTTCACTTATTTCCCTTACATGTTATAGGTTGGCAAGCTATAAACCATTGTTCAAGGGTTTTAATCAATAGGATCCCTTAGATAGAATGGTTTATAGCAGTGTGCCACCCTCTTGCATATACATGTTTTGGCACCCACTATGGGGATAGACTCAATTTTAACTCCATTATTCTTGCATTTTCATATGTTTCTGTCACAGGTTGTCATTTGAGTTTTGCAAGTAGAAACATCATACAAAATGTTATATTACTCTGGACCAATGCTTCATTTTGTCATGCATGATACTTTGCTAGTTACTGAATGTGTTTGCCTATTATGTGGTCTATCACCTCCAATTCCATATTAAATTATTCTAGTTAGGTTTCTCTATCATCAAAACTTGAAATATCATATGTCTTCTATGGAAATATTGTATGATATTTTGATCAACTAATAAGTGTCACCTAAATTCAATTTCTTGTATACTCTGAGTCATTTAGATTAGTTTACTCTTGTTTATCTTGTATTTCAATTTTATGTTTTGCTAGTAGCTCCTAACAATTTTTTTTTCATTTACATATCTTATGCCCTTACTTGTGGTTCGTAGGGATTACTTGCTAAAGGATATTACATTGATAAGGCTTCCTTAAAGAAAGAAAGAAAAAGAAAAAAGATTTCATTATTATTTTTCTTATATCTTATGCTTATTGTTAGTATCATTTCATTTCATAAGCACTTAATAACTCATAAGTAAGGGATCATATTGATGGTATGAGAGTATGCTATTTTCTTTCTAAGGTAATCAAAAATCTTGACCCTTTAGTGTAAATCAATAAAGTGAGTGGAGAGGTCACTCTTTAGTGGCTTTAATTAACCTTTCTTGGTGTGTTTGGGAGAAACATTTGAAGTAGGAGAGTATGCTCTTTGCCTCTTGAGGAAAATGAGAAATAATGACCTCCTTATGTGGATCCACTTTGTGTTCAATTTTCTTGTGAGATTATTACCTTTAGAGGGCCTGGTATTGGAAAAAATATCAATAGGGATGACCAAGTGGGAAGGATTAAAACCTAGCTTCTCCAACCCACTATAATCACAAAGACCTTGGTAAAGTCTAAATCCTTAGAAGGGCATAGTATCTTCATTTACTCTAGCAAGAAAACTCATGGGATTGCCACAATGGTGAAATCACTAGTTTTAATTCTCTTGTGCTTGTGAGGCCTATGTTACATATCAGATGCAAGAGGGGTGTTATGAATGTAGATCCTTATCGATAACCTAGGATTAGAGGCCACCTTATTTAGTTTCTCAATATCTTGGTGCAAGCATTTATCCTATTGGACTACCTAGATCACTCCAAGATTTCATACTCACCATATGTGTTCCTTTAGATGTGTTAATAGAACTCTATGACAAAGAAAATATCTATTGTGGACAACCACTCTATGTGAGGAAAGGGAGCATCAAGTTGTACACCAAGGTATTGAGTATTGAGCCATGTCCTTTAGGTAGAACATGCTTGATGTGTCTTTGATTTGTGATAAGACCCATGAAAATATTTTGAACATACACATGACAATAGTATTTATAGGCTTTGTATTTCTTTGAGACCCCCCATTTGTTTGTTTCATACAAGGTTGATTTGTCCCTTTCTTGATTGTTTAAAGACTACTCCATGCTTAACTCTTTTGCATTGAAAAACTTGGATTTTAAAACTTCAACTTGTTGTCAAAAATAATATTACACACTATCAAAACAATCTACATTGAAAAATTAGTCAAAATGGTTATCTGAACTAGAATTTTGGAGTCAAAACTTGGTCTTTTGTACTTGTTGGTTTATTTTTGTATGCTTCTCTAAGAAATATTGTACAATACTCAAGATTATAGTCTAGATTTTTGTGAAATGGCACTTGGTTATATTATGAACTATTGTAAACCCATATTCCAGAGTGTTATTTTTAGCTAAAGTGTCATGTAGCCTCTTTATGAAATTTTATTTTTCTGTCCAAATAGTATCTAGCCCATCTAAGGTGTGTTGCATAACTATTGATCTGAGTTTTCACACTCCAAACTTGTTCTTAGCTTATTAGGCCATCTTGTACTTAGATTTTCTTGATTCCATTGTTGGAAACTAGTAGGTTAGAGGTTGTTTTCAGCTGAAATTATTACTAAGATACCTTGACTACATTCTTGATTTGTAATAGCATTCACTTTTCCATATTTATCTCTATCTTTTTTTCTTATTTTGGCTTTGATCTATCTAGTTTCTCACAAGTGACATACATAGGGTATTTAACCACAACTTGGGAACATTGTGATAAGATCTCTTTGATATATTTTTGCTCTCTTTCTTTCTTTTGGGACAAGTGAAAATTTTCTTATCTAGTTTGGACATCAAGTTGTCTTGAGTCATCCTATTAGCTCTTTACATTCTCTTACTTGCTTGTAACAACTAAGTTTCAAGTTAGTGAAGGAAAGTAGTCTCAAATCAACTTTGAAGAATTCCCTTTGGATACTAGAAATCAATGTTGTTTTGGTAAAGAACCTCAAGTCCTCTTGGCTTAATGTTGGAAATGATTGAAAAACTCATGAATAAAGAGTAATGGAACTGGTAAAGAATGTTTTCAATCATTGTTTTGTCATTGATGTCAAACTTGTTACTTGCAGGAATGGCAATTGCTTTAGTGATCCAAATAATATAAGTTGGTTGATTGACAAGGAGGTGGCAATCAATAAGATGTAACTAGAGTACATAGAGAAAGGTTGAATTTATGATGATTGTAATGAAGTATAAGGATTAGCTAAGCCATTGATGAAATAGTGTATTGATGACATACTCTAAGACACAGAGGATGGACACACAAAGACACATGATGTAAGGATTAACTAAGTTCTAGTTAGTGCCAAAAAAATTCTCAGTTAAAGCCGAGAAAGTTCAATTTTAGTGTGTGCTAAGTGATCTTCAGGTGCCAAGTGAAGATCAAGTGTCGAGTGATCTTCAAGTCCCGAGCAGTCTTCAAGTGCTGAGCAAGAAACAGGTGCCGAGTGAAGATATAGGTGTCGAGCAAGATACAAGTGTCAAGTAACACAGAAGAAATTGAGCATCAGTAAATCAATAATGTCGAGTTGCTGCATTATTTTGAAAATTGAAGATTCGCTAGATCTGAGCCGACATGGTAGTTATCTAGAATTTTGTGAATCAGATAGAAGATAAGAATGATGAGTTGGTGGCACAGAACACTATGTAAAATTTTTTTGGCAAATATAATTGGATTCTAGATGAAGTTTCTAGATAAGAGCAAGATATGGGACAGATACATTGTATCCTACCTAATCTATTGAAACCCTAAAGTTGGAGAGGGAAAATCGAGCAGGAAAGGTATCCCATATTTCTATTTAAGGAGTCATAAGGTCATGAAGTATAGAGATAGTCAAGCATGAAAGCATGAAGTGCTGAAGAAGGTGCTAAGGTGAAAGAGAGCACAGATACTCTGCTTCGATAGGTGACCATAGATATGATTGCATTGGTATGATGAGCAAGAAAACTCAAGGTGATGAAGCTTGAGATGACAAGCTATCAGAGCTGCAGTGATTAAAGCCAAGAAAAGGATTGAATTGAAGCGTGATCTGTAATCTACAAGATATGTTGTAAGTTGTATCAGATCAAAAGCCATTATTGTTACTTTCTAGCAATTGTAACAGTTAGAATAAATCCTATGGACTTAGATTATTTTAATAGCCATGTTGTAAATCCTTTAACAGGGTGACATTCCAAGTGAACATTCCAAAGTCCTTTGACCAAGCCCATTCCTAACAGTATGGTGAAATCCTCTAACAAGGTCACATTTAACAATGTGTTGTAGCCTTTAACAAGGCAGACCATCAGAAGTGGTTGAAATCAATTGCGTAGTTATTTTGTGGGTATCATCCTCACTCTATTTTTACCTTCTTATTCCTAGAGGGTTTTTGGGTTATCAAATTCTTATTGTTATGGTGTGATGTATGTTTACTTTTCATGATTGTTTAATGTTCAATTGCATGCATGATAATTTCAGTTATACGCCATTAAGGATTTGTAGAAAAAGTTGCATTGGACCTTGAATAACTGATTCACCCCCCCCCCCCCCCCCCCCCTCTTAGTTATTCTAAAGAATTATAACAATTGGTATCAGACCTTTGCTGCTGACTTAGTTTAAAGGGACTAGAAGCAGAAAAGATCAAAATGCCTAAGAGAGAAGTTCCCAAGCTTAACAAAAACAACTTTGTTGCATGGAAAAGCTTGATGAAGCTACATCTTGGATCCATAGAAGATTATGCCCAAAATTCAATTGTTACTGAACATGTTGATCCAACTGGTACTCTTATAGCAAAAGATTTGAAAAACAAATAGGAACACAATCAGACAATGCTGGAAATTGGTTCTGCACTCAACTATGTTGAATTCGATGATATCAAAGGATGTGACACTGCATTCAAGATGTGGAAAGCCCTATCAGATATTTATGGAGGAGATCAAAATGTCCAAAGAGTAAAAAGAGAAAGCCTCAGAGGAAATTTTGATGATATGAAAATGGAAGAAAGTGAGAATGCTACTTAGTATGCCTCTAGAATAAAGGAAGTGGTAAGTGCAATAAGATGTTTGAGTGGTCAATTAGATGATGATACTATTAATTGTAAGTTCTTAAGAACCTTTCTCCCTATCTATGCTATTAGAGTGTCAACTATACAAGAGCTAAGATGTGTGCCAAGAAACTATCTAAGTTTTGAAGGTATAGTGGGTAGACTCACTGCATTTGAGTTATCTAACTTTGACAACTACAGACCTGAGAATGTTGAATCTGCTTTCAAGGCCAAGCTATCACTGAAAGATGTTGAACAGGTGAAATCAAAGAAGGGAAGAAAGATGAAATATGTATCCAGTGACAGTAGCACTGATGAGCAAGATGTGGAACAATTAGAAGCATTACTAGCTAGAAGATTTCACAGAGGCAAAGGAAAATTCAAAGGTGAGTTGCCTATCATTTGTTTCAATTGCAATGAAGTAGGACATATTGCTACAAGGTGTACACAGAAAAAGGAATACAAGGAAGGCAATAAGTACAAACATAGAAGAAAAGATGATAAGAGAGATTACAAAGACAAAGGCAAGAAGTGCTTTATTGCTGAAGAGGATTCTGATGATAATGATGATGAAGTTGTTTATGTGGCCATGAAGGACCAATCTGATGAAGAAGAGCCTATAGCACTGGTAACATGTATGAACAAGAATGACAGATGGATCATAGACAGTGGATGCTCACATCACATGATAGGAGACAAAAGTAAGTTTGTTAACTTTACTCAGTATGATGGAAATAGTGTTAGATTTGGTAATGATGCTCCATGTCAAATCAAAGGAAAAGGCTCCATTAAGCTTACAGAGAAAATTTCATGTGATAATGCATACTACGTTGAAGGACTAAACTACAATTTTCTAAGTGCCTCATAGTTAGGCAATGTAGGGTGCAAAGTAGAATTTGGAAATAAAACTACAAAAATCTATGATACTGATGGTAAATTGATAGGAAAAGGAGATCAAACAAGAAGTAATCTATTTTATCTTGATATGGAAAATGCTTCTTGTCTTGTTGCAAAATTTGATGATGTGTGGTTATGGCATAGAAGGCTATGTCATATCAACTTTGATAATCTGGTCAATATCAGTAAAATGAAGAAAGTCAGAGGTTTACCTAAACTGAAGAAGCCTGACAATATCATGTGCAAACAATGTCATCTAGGAAAGATGACCAAGTCAAGTTTCAAGAGGAAAAAATATACATATAAAGAAGTACTTGAGTTAGTCCATACTGACTTATGTGGTCCAATAGAAGTACAAAGCTACAAAGGAGATAAATATATAATGTTATTTGTTGATGACTATTCCAGGATGATGATTGTTATGTTCTTAAAGAAAAAATTTGATGCTTTTAAAATGTTCAAGTGGTATGTGGGTAGAGTTGAAAAAAAAATAGGAAAGAGTTTGAAATGCCTGAGATCATACACAGGTGGTGAATTCACATCAAATGAATTTGAGACATTTTGCAATGACAAAGGAATCAAGAGACAAACATCAGCTCCTAGAACTCCCCCACAAAATGGAATTGCTAAGAGAAGAAATAGATCTGTGATTGACTATGCCAGAACATTAATGATGGAAAAGACTATTGCTCTAAAATATTGGAGAGAAGTTGTAAGTGTGGCTATTCATACACTGAACCGAGTACAAATCAAGAAATGTATAAGTGCAACACCTTTTGAATTATGGTATGGTCACTCACCCAATGTAAAGCATTTCAAAGTATTTGGTTGCAAATGCTTTATCCTTAAAGATGCTAGAAATGGAAAATTTGATGCAAAAAGTGATGAAGGCATATTCCTTGGTTACTCCACTAGAAGTAAAGCATATAAGTGTTTAAATACTAACACTGACAAAATTGTGGAAAGTGCAAATGTAAAATTTGATGAGCATACAGACGTCCAAATTGAAAAACCAAAGAGAATGGATGACTACAGAACCTTTGTGTATTCTTATGAAGGAATTCCCATTGACAAGGATGCTATCAATCAAATTGGAATTCAACAACAAGTTTCAATTTCAGCTAAGTCACAACCAGTAAATGTCGAGCTGCATTCAGAAGCCGAGTTGCAGAATGAAGGAAATGCGCATTTTGACTTTGAAGTCAGTACACATGAAAAAGATGTAGAACTACCTGACAACAAAGTGCATAGTGACCCTGAATCTGAAAGATCAAACATGGAAACAAGGACAGAACCAAGATTATCCAAATATGTGAAGAGACATCACCCTCATGAATAGATAATTGGTGACAAAAATGCAAGACCAATGACAAGGAATAGACTAAGAAATGAATCATGTTTGTTAAGTAAATTTGAACCTTAAACAATGTATGATGCATTACAAGATGGTGATTGGTATAAAGCTATGGAAGAAGAGATTGATCAAATAAAGAAGAACAAAACCTAGAATTTGGTTCCCAGACTAGTTGACAAGAATGTGATTGGCACCAAGTGGGTATTCAAAAACAAGCTAGATGAGAATGGTGAGATTACTAGAAATAAAGCCAGACTAGTATGTAAGGGTTATGCTCAAGAAGAAGGATTAGACTATGGGAAAATATTTGTCCCTATTGCGAGAATGGAAGGAGTAAGAACTTTACTTGCATATGCTACATATAAAAGTTTTAAAGTCTATTAGATGGATGTAAAGTCTACTTTTCTAAATGGTATATTGGAAGAGGAAGTCTATATTGAACAACCAAAGGGATTTGTTGATGAGAAAAATAGGGATATGGTTTGTAAACTACATAAAGCACTCTATGATCTGAAACAAGCACCTAGAGCATGGTATGAGAGACTTCACAAGTATCTAGTGCAAATAGGATTTGAAAGAACTGATTATAATAGCAACATGTACATCAAATCAGAAGAAGGTAAGGATATTATTGTATCTAAAATCATTGTGGATGACATAGTTTTTGGAGGAAAGGAACTGCTTTGCAAAAGTTTTGCTGACAAAATGAAACATAAGTTTGAGATGTCTATGTTTGGAGAAATCAAATTTTTTGTTGGATTGCAAGTACATCAACTAAAACATGGTATATTTATGACACAATCAAAGTACATCAAAGAGATACATAAAATGTTTGGATTGGAAGACTCCAAACCAGTTAGCACACCAATAGCAACAGGACATAAGCTATCCAAAAATGATGTATCAGCTGAAGTCAATCCAAAAATGTACAGATCCATGATTGGAAAACTACAATATGTTGTACATAGTAGACCAAACATAGCATTAGCGGTTGGAATAGTGGCTAGATTCTCTGCTAATTCTAAAGAAAACAATCTCATTGTAGTAAAAAGAATAATGAGGTATCTCAAAGGAACTGATGATTTTGGCCTATATTATAAAAAGAATGAAAAGTTTGAACTCAATGCATACACAGATGCAGATTAGGGAGGCTACATTAAAGATAGGAAAAGCATAAGTGGAGGAGCATTATTTTTAGGTAAAAGACTAGTTACTTGGACTAGCAAGAAAAAAACATGCACATCTCGGTCCACTATAGAATCAGAATATGTGGCAGTAGTAGTCAATTGCACAAACATTGTGTGGCTCACACATCTATTGAAAGGAATGAAAGAAGAGGTAACCAAACTTGTGATATTTTATTGTGATAATTCAAGTGCTATAAACATATCCAAGAATCTAGTAATGCATGCAAAAATCAAGTATATTGCAATCAAGTATCACTATGTCAGAGAATTGGTAGAAGACAAACAAGTGAAGATGGAGTACATTCACACAAAGGAACAAACTAAAAATATCTTCACCAAACCATTGCCCAAGGATTCTTATAAATATCTTAGAGGCAAGTTGGGGGTAATGCCCCTAACTCAAGTAGTTTAAAGCAACAAAAAATCTACCCTGCATCAATAGGAACAAATCATTGAAATATTAGAAGAATGATGCAGAGGATGACAGTAGGAGTAGGAACTCCAAATCAGTCACAAGCATGGTGACAGAGGGAGAAAACATGAGATGCAAAGCTTATAATTTTCATGTTAAAGATGCTACATCTTTGGCATTTATGTCAAAGAGGGAGATATATGTAGAAAACTAATCAATACAAAGGAAGAGGGAGATTTATATATGAAAGATATGGAGATATACGAGATCAATAGAAAAGGATACAGCAGTTAAGAAGGAAGCAGAAAGTAGCAAAAATGTATATAATTTTGGTGGTAACTAAGTTGATCAATTGATCAGTTTGGTTTGCCATCAATGCCAAAGAGGGAGATTGTTGGAAATGATTGAAAAAGTCATGAATGAAGAGTAATGGAACTGGTAAAGAATGTTTTAAATCATTGTTTTGTCATTGATGTCAAACTTGTTACTTGCAAGAATGACAATTGCTTTAGTGATCCAAATACTATAAGTTGGTTGATTGACAAGGAGGTGGCAATCAATAAGATGTAACTAGAGTACCTAGAGAAAGGTTGATGTTATGATGATTGTAATGAAGTATAAGGATTAGCTAAGCCATTGATGAAATAGTGTATTAATGACATACTCTAAGACACAAAGGATGGACACACTAAGACACATGACGTAAGGATTAACTAAGTTCTAGTTAGTGCTGAACAGATTCTTAGTTGAAGCTAAGCAAGTTCAATTTTAGTGTGTGCTGAGTGATCTTCAAGTGCCGAGTGAAGATCAAGTACTGAGTGATCTTCAAGTGCCGAGCAGTCTTCAGGTTCCGAGCAAGAAACAGGTGTCGAGTGAAGATATAGGTGCTGAGGAAGATACAAGTTCCGAGTAACACAGAAGAAGTTGAGCATGAGTAAATCAATAATGTCGAGTTTCTGCATTATTTTGAAAATTGAAGATTCACCAGATCTGAGACGACATGGTAGTTATCTAGAATTTTGTGAATCAAATAGGAGATAAGAATGACGAGCTAGTGGTATAGAAAACTATGTAAAATGTTTTTGGAAAATACAATTGGATTCTAGACGAAGTTTCTAGATAAGAGCAAGATATGGGATAGATACATTGTATCCTACCTAATCTATTGAAACCCTAAAGTTGGAGAGGGAAAATCGAGCAGGAAAGGTATCCCAGATTTCTATTTAACATGCCATTTTTTCTAGCACTGAACATATTTTCTAACATGATTTTCTAATGGGGGTGATTTTTTTGCCTGTGATGGTCATATGACTACAAAATTTAGGCCCTAGCTTGCTGATATCAACACCATGATAACACTACATCATAACATTTTCAAGCCCTTCTTGTCCTTTTGGAGAATCTCATAGTTTTTTGGTCATATCTTGCTCATATAGATTCTATTTTTCACAAATGAGATATTGCCTAAATGTGGTTTTCAGCCCATCTAATGATGATATCAGTGACTGTGCAAGGTCTAAGGTCATACATGTGAGAAGTTGTAAAGATTGTGAGCTGGTAGTTTTGTACAATTGTAAAATAATTAATTGTCTTAATGAGGTCCTATTATAATTAATTAGGAAAGCCTCAAGGCTGACTCAAGGAATTGTTTTGAGCATATGGTATAAAGGAAGGATGTTTTGCTTGCTTAGAAATATGCCTGAAGTGTGAAGTGTGTGAACAAGATCGAAATATTTGGTAAATGTGAGTAAGCAATCCGAGGGATTATTGGATGTGAAGTTGGTGATCTAGTGACAGATTAGAAGAGGGAGTCTAGTTGATAGGACACAGGATGTACAAGTATAGTTTATTTCTATTATTCTATAAGGAATAATACGGAGACCAGTTGGATAGTGAGTTTGGTGGTCTTGCCCCTAAAGTTGTTTGGATAGTGGGTCCATCTATCTTCTACAACTCCTAACAAGGTTGGAATCTCCTAACATGGATTAAAAGCCTCCTAATAGGGACTAATATGTATTGAATGTATTTATTGACTCCCAATAGGTTCCATCCTCTAACAAGGAAGATTTATATTAGTACATCATTTTTTGGGTACCATCCCCATCGAGGTTTTCCCTCTGATCAAGGGTTTCCCTAGTTAACATATATGGTGTTATTGTGTATGAGTATCTTGTTATGGTTGTTGATGATATTTCTTGTATGGTTAAGGATTAAAAAGCTTGATAATTGTTACAATAGTTGGATAACTGATTCACACACCCCCACCCCCGCTCTTAGTTATATCGATGGGCTTTACTTTCTAACAATTTGTATTAGAGAATCAAGTCCTTTAAGAGAAAGCTTAACAGCTTTGGGAGATCAATGATGGGTCACTTCAAAAAATAATTTACTAATTCAGGTGGAGTTAATTTTGACATTCAAAAGATGAGGGCTTCTTGGTGAGATATCATAATTGTGTATAGAATAGAGCATTGAGTTTCCAGATCTAGAATATTTTTGTTGCATACAAAAGAATAGAAGCACAAGTAAAGACAAATTGATATCTGATGAAGACTAGAAGATCAAAGGAATTTATCTACTTATGAAAAGATATCTAGAAGGTATGAAATTTTTGATTTGTTAGACATGTAAATAAATCAGTTTTTTTTGTCCAGATGTCCTAAGGGAGTAAGAAAAACTAGAAAGAATTCACTTTCTGATGATAATGAAGAATTTAAAGAAAGTATGGAAAGATTCTTGAATGAAAGTGATATAAAGATAATGAACTTGGATTGATCAAGGAAGAGGAAATAAAAGAATAGATAGCTTTAATAACTATTGTTGATCCAAAGGCTAACCATGAAAATGTCAAACTTTTCTTTGAGACTAACAATGACTTACAGAATTATGTACAATTTGTTGAGAAAAGAGGAGAATAAAGAATAGAACTAAGAGAAGAGATAAGAGTTGAGATAACATCCTAAACCAAATAAGAATTTGACAAAGAATCACTCTGCAGAGAAGATTATTGGAAGTAAAGGCAAAGGAGTAATGAAAAGAAATAGAGTACATGAGGAATTGTGTTTGATTTCTCAAGTTGAAGCTAAGAGTGGAGATGAGGCCTATAAGGATTATCATTGGATTCAAGCAATGAAGGAAGAACTAGATCATATTATGAAGACTAAGACATGGGAATTCATTCCAAGGCCTAAAGACAATAATGTTATAGGAACTAAATGGGTACTCAAAAACAAGATGAATGAACAAAGTGAAGTTGTGAGGAATAAGGCTAGATTGGTATGCAAAGGATATTCATAGCAAGAAGGTATATATTATGAAGAAACATTTTCTGTTGTAGCTAAAATGAAATCAGTAAGAATGTTCTTGGCTTATGCAATAGGTAAGAAGTTTAAAGTGTACCATGTGGATGTAAAGTCAACATTTTTGAATGGATAACTTGAAAAAGAAGTCTACATTGAGTAGCCTACAGGATTTCCTTTGAAAGAAGAAATGGAAATGGTATACATGTTGAAGAAAGCAATGTATGGTCTAAAGCAAGTACCTAGAACCTAGTATACTAGATTGTATAACGATTTGGCAAAATTAGGATTTTCTATAGGTATGATAGATAGCAACTTGTATTTGAAAGAAATTGAAAATAGTTTGTTGATCACTGTGAAATTTGTTGATGGCATAATCTTTAGAGGTAATGATGAATCAAATGATAAGTTTTTTGAAGAAATAAAGAATGAGTTTGAGATGAGTATGATTGGTGAGATGAATTTTTTATTGGGTTAACAGATTGTTCAAAATAGAATGGTATTTTTATATCACAAGCTAAGTACTTGAAATACTTGTTGAAAATATTTTGTTTGGAAAATTGTAAACCTATTGGTACACCTTGATAACTAGTCATAAGTTATCTATCAAATATGAGACACCTACAGTTGAGCAAAAGAAGTATAGATCTATGGTTGGAGGTTTGCAATATCTGACTCACACTAGACTAGATATAGAAAATGCAAGTGGGATAGTAGAAATATTTCAAGCTGATCTTTTGGAATCTCATTATATAGTAGTAAAGAGGATATTTAGATATCTAAAGGGAACACTTGATTATGGATTATGGTATGATAGATCAAGTGATTTCACTTTGTGTACTTATACTGATGCAAATTGGGCAGACAGTATGGATGACAAAAAGAGCACTAGTGGTGGAGCAGTCTTTCTTGGAGGAAGATTGATTTCTTGGCTAAGCGAGAAATAGGATTGCATTTCACAAAGTACAGTTGAAGTAGAGTATGTAGCAATAGCAAAAAATTGCAATCAAATCATGTGGATGAAGCATATGCTAAAAGATATTAGGATAGAGTTGTTAGATCATGTTATCATACATTATGATAACACAAGTATGATGAGTATATCTAAGAATCTTGTATTACATTCTAAGACTAAGCATATATCCATTAATTATCATGTTTTATGAGAAAAAGTGGTAGAGAAAGAAATTAGATTGGAGTGTTTCAATATAAAAGATCATATTGTAGATATTTATGAAGCCTTTCCCTAAAGATACATTTAAGTACTTGCAAGGTATGCTTGGGGTTATGCCCCTACCTAATTTTGAGTAGATGATGTAGAGATTGCATCAATTCAATAATACAGAGCACTATTGTTTGATTGGATTAAATGTTGATGCTTCCTATATGGGGGAGTATCTGAGATGGGCAGAGTCATCTAGGACTCTTGATATTTAGTTTAGAATAGTGTCTTTGGACACTCGAGCTGATTGAAGACATAGAGCAAATGATTGACATAATGAATCATTTGTCATTGATGTCAATGGGGGACAATGAGCATGAAAAACATCTCCTTAATACAATGGGGGAGAGATTACATAGAGAATTATCATGAATGAGGGAGAAGATCCTCTAAGCACAATGGGGAGAGATAAGTACCATGAATGGGGGAGAAGATCCTTGAGTAGAGATTGACTAATGGGAGAGAGATTGAGATATCATATGTATGAATGAGGGAGAGATTGAGTTGTTGATGACAATGTGGGAGAAAGTGTGAACAATTGATTTCCATCCATGTAAGACTAAGATTTGTTCCAAAGAGTCAGAGTGTGAACAACTAATGTCAGTCCTAAAGAAAGAAATACATGTAGAGTAGTGTTCCAGAGGATTTCAGATTTGATTGATGAAGAGGATTTGAAAAAGAAGAGAATAGCAGCAACAACAACAAAGTTTGTGTTTTTTGGTATTCTTGGAACTTATATGTTTTTCATCTATTTTTCTACTTCATTAATCAAATCCTAAGCTTCTCCTACCTACAGATCAATGCTTTTGATGAGTTTTCCAAAAGGCTCCCTAGGTACCCCTAGGACAAGGTGTTTCTTGTTGAATTATGTTGACAAATACTAGAAGTGAACACCTTGTGTTCTAATGTAAAATAAAATAGCCAAAATTTCCTTCCCAATAGTAGTTGCACCCTATTCCTATGCTTCTAGATCAGATGCCCAGAATCTAGTTAAAATTTTTGAGAGCAAGAACAAACTGGTTGATTATGAGGTACTTAGGCCTCAATGTGACGAGGTGAATTTCCTAAGAGATCATTTGAAGCTAGGATATGCTAACAGACATGTCCCAAACATTGAATATTATTGGGTTGGATGTCATGATGTACCAAACCAGGGAAAGGTATTGGTCCAGGCTAACAATTGATGAAATTAAGTTATATAATGACTCTGTTGATGTTTTTGATATTGCAGATCATGGATCCTATATGCATCCCCCATCCTTCGAGAAGATCAAGGGAACTCCCATTGTATCAACCCCACCTGAAGGTCCTATTATCGATACAATGGACATCCTAATGCATGGGATCATCAAAAGGATCAATAAATGGGTGGAGTTGACCAAGTAGAGAAAGAAAATAATGGGAAGTATAGACTCTACTAGTGGAGTATCTTCCAAACTCAGTCAATTGTAGCTACCTCCACCACTACTACCACTTCAACATCAGTAGGCCCAATCTAGTCCATTGGTCAGGGTGGAGCTTAACCTCCTGAGAAGAATATCCAGATTACCCCTACTTGTGGAGGAGTATCTTTCCCGAACATGGGAAAAGTTGGGGATAGGGGGGTAGGATAAAGAGTAGGAACAAGATAAATCAATGGCCAATCCTTCCTCCCCTACCCAATTCATCAATCTTGATGGTGACACCAATCTCATAGATGATCGAGAGCAAGATGCATCTCAGCATGATGATACCTTGGCCCTCTCAATTATCAAAGTGATTACTTTCCCCACTACCACTTAGAGCAAGGAGACACCCCTAGTAGCAAGGAAGCTCTTAGATCCTACATCCCTTCAGTTAGTAATCAATGTCCTCTCAATTGAGTCATGGTTGGAAGAGACCATTGATCGAAAATAGCAAAGATATGAGGAAGCTTCCCCATTCAAGGACCTCATCATGCAAGCTACTTCTTCTTAGCCACAATCAAAGAAGATGAAGAAGCATAAGTCTATAGTAGCATTGGCCACTAATCCCTCTACTGGTCTTATGTTGATGGGGATAGCAGAACCTTAAAAAGAGGGCAAGTTCCATGAGCTCACTGCCAATGACTTTCAGATCAAAATGGTTGGCATTGGTATTCTCATACTTGATTCCATGGTTAATATATGGAAATAAACCAATGAAAAGATAATGGATAAACTAGAAGAATTAAGGACAAAGAAAGTGGTACTTAAGGCCTTGAATAAAGAACTAATGGCCTACATCAGAGTTGCAGTTGAGAGCACTTCTACCAGTACATTTGATCTAAGTGTAGAAAAGAACAAGAACTTGATTTTAAAGATACAATAGGAAAGGTAATTTGGTCAAATTGGCTACTCATAGATTGATCAAATGAAGACCCAAGGTCCCACTCTCATTGAGAATCTTGGAAATCTATTGTTATATACTAATAAGTTGAGAGAAGTGTCTAGTCATGAAACTACCATGAACAAAGCATCAAATGAACTGATAGAGCAATTGGCCTTGTTGCAAGAGGTGATTGATATGAAGACTAACATCACCATGACCTGCATGATCCTCTAAATAGGTGAAGAACCATTGCTTCATTGGAAGCAATAATTGGAGTTCATAGTGGAAAGCTCTGTAAGATCAGCAAATGAGCTTAAGGATGTGCATGATTTAGTGTAGAAGGTCATGGAAAATATTTTTGAAACTTAAAGGTGTTGCATAAAAAATCATATGTATCCAATAACAATTAATTGGTGTACATCAAGCAAATCAAAGCCAAATTCCTAGCATTTTCAATGACGCCACTAATCTAGTTAACTTCCAGGTGTCAAAGATCTAGGAGCTTCCATTAGTAGATTCCATCTTAAGATGAGTATCAAAAAAGTTCCAACCAAAGGTTGCCAAAGTGGAAGAGCTGATAGAGATGCATGACTATTGGATGGTTTGAGATGATAACATCATAATCCTAGGTGTTGAAAAACTAGATAAAGTAATAGATGCAATAAAGGTTGTGACCTCAAAGAAAGTTTGATGCTCTGATATACTCTCAAACAACTATCACTCTCTCTTCTTTTCTCACACTCTCTTTTGTAAAAGAGAGTTTTAGCAATAGGCTTAAACTCTATAATGGATGATGACCAGTCAAGTCCTATTTTTAGCTTCCTTTTTTCAAAGATTCTCTACAATGTAATCATCAAATATAACCAGCTCTTCTAGAGAGGCCTATATATGTAACTTTTTGTGAAATTAATAAAATCTACAAATTATTTTGTGGTTGAACCCTTGTAGCTACAACTATTGTGTGTGACTCTGAGTCTACATTTTAATGTTGTTGTTCATTTAGTTGTTGTATAGTACTTCGAATGAATATGTTGTAAATAAAAACCAAAAGATTGCAAATAAAGTTAGTTTTATTTCTTTCATCTCAGTGGATCTTAAGCTTTACTTTCCTCAGTATAAGTGTTACTTTATTCCCCTATGTTGTGCACATTAGTTCATGTGTTTTATAGATTGTATGAGAAGCTCAAGATTTGATTAATGACATAGCTAAAAAGGGGAAAGTCTAGGTATTATCAAATCTCAATTATTCTAGTAACCTAGGCATTGTTAAATTAATCTCTCTCTCATGTTGCGGTAGGTAGTCTTGCATGGTTTCAATCTTCCATCTAAGATAGAATAGATTGCATTTTAGGAGTTAGATTTGAAAGTTGCCTAGATTGTTTGAAGCTTTAAGCAATCTAGTTCTACCTCTTCTCCTCTTAGGTTAAGAGCATAACTCAAAAACTTAAAACAAATTCATTGCAAATCTTGCATTTCAAGGGAGTTGTACCTTTCAATTTAGGGGTCTTTGATAGATTACTACACTGACCCATTATGTTGTTAGTTTCTTTTTTTTTCCATTTACCATTGGGCACATTAAGAGTCAAGGTATAAACCATAGAATTAAGGAAGACAAATTGTTAAGAAACACATTGCTAGAGCATGTGGGAGATTTTTAGCATGATTGGCACGATGTAATCATGATTGTTTTTGTCATTGATGTCAATATAGCAGTATTTTTGTGAAGACTAGCAAAGTATCAAATGGAGAATGAGGTCGTGCATATAGAGAATTGATGATCAAGTCAAAAATGGTTAAGGATGCATTCTACACTATGTCTTGATTACATGATTAAGTGTGCATCAAGAAAGACAAAGATATGCAAAAGATATGTTTGATTTACAAAGAGTAGTATATAGTCAGAGTTCTTGAGAAGTAGTTTCTAATGAATGGATTGCATCTCCTAATAGACATAGATTCATAATGTGTGAGGTTAAAGAGTGACAAAAGACAGTATAATGATGACATAAGTGAGTGTACAAGGTTTGAGGTCACACATGTGAGAAGTTATAAAGACAGTGAGCTGATAGTGTTGTGCAATTGTAAAATAAATAATTTTCTTAATGAGGTCTTATCATAATTGATTAGGAAAGACTCAAGGCTAACTTGAGGAATTTTTTGAGGATATAGTATAAAGGAAGGATATTTTCCTTGTTTGGAAATATGCATAAAGTGTGAAGTATGAAAACAAGAGTAGAGTATTTGGTAAATGCGAGAAAGTGACCCAAGGGATTATTGGATGTGAAGTTGGTGATCTAGTCATAAGATCATAAGAGGAAATATGGTTGACAAGAAAAAGGAAGTACAGGTATACTTCATTTCTATTATTCTGCAAGGAATAATATAGAGATGAGTTATATAATGAGTTCATTGATCTTGCCTCAGAAGCAATTTGGATAGTGGGTCCATCTACCTTTTACAACTCCTAATAGGGTTGGCACAGCTCCTAACAGGATTGGAATCTCCTAATAGGGATTCAAAGTCTCCTAACAAGGACTAATATGTACTAAATGTGTTTATTGACTCCTAGTAGGGTCCATCCTCTAACAAGAAACATTTATATTAGTACATCATTTTGTGGGTATCGTACCCACCGAGCTTTTCCCTTTGATCAAGGGTTTCCCTAGTTAACATATCTTGTGTTATTGTGTGTGAGTATCTTGTTATGGTTTTTTATTATATTGCTCATATGATCAAGGATTAATAAGGCTGATAATTGTTATAATAGTTGGATAACTGATTCACGCCCTCACACCCCCACCCCACACCTCTTAGTTATATTGGTAGACTTTACTTCCCAATAGTTTTTTTCTTTCTTTCTATCATTTACTTGAGAAAACAAAAACTTCCTCACATTATAAACACTCCAAAAGGTTGATGCCACTTCTTTATGACCTTCTTACACCACACAACTACCAAACATAGAAATCCTTCATGACTTAGCTTCTCAGATCCAAGGGGTTGTACTTCTATTTAGATGTCATTTAACCAATCTTGACGTGGCCATTTGAGGTTATGCAACACAAAAAAAAATAGATGAGACTATGGGTTTTATTTCCTTAAATATTTTAGGTAGTTTGTTATTTCATATTGATGGGTGTAACAATCCTCTTAAGATGTGGACCAGGTTTTCATACTTTATTTGGTACCATAAATGAATTTAGAGAACTTTAGATTGAGGTTGAACTTACTTCACTTGTACCTAATGCTTTTCCTTCTATTTGGGACTTTTTGATGAATTTTAAACAACATGGATCATTGATAAATGGTTGTGGAAAGACTAAGACTGATAGAAAGTCTATTTTCCTAATTTTGTCAAATCTTTGTGAGAACTTTTAGATTTTCTCACCTATCTTTCATTCCACTATGGATGCCTTGAGTCCTACATTTACCATACCTACATTTGAGGGTTTTTGTGATTAGTTGACTAAGAGTAGGCCAAGCTTACATAGTTAGACTCTCTAATAGGATCAAAGAGGCAAGCATTTGTTGCTTAGCCATCAATAAGGAATTATAGGCAGAAACTAAAGCCTAAAACAATATTAGTAGGTAGTGATAATTCCTCCAAACTACCTTGAAAATCATCTTTGACAAAACCCACTCCAAAAGGAAAAACTTCTAAGTTTGATGAGTCTTCCTCCAAGACTAAGAAGTATATAGGTGATCCTTATAGTTTTTGTGGAAAGGAAGGACATTCAATTTCTAGGTGTTGGAAATGTTTAGAGGCTTTAGGGGAGGCCATGCACCAACATCACATCACTTATTTGAAGCCGCCTCCTCCTTCCACATGAAAGGAACATGCTCTTTCTATACAAGCTCTTTCTATTATTGATCTATAAATCATTGATTTCAGTGCTTCACACCATATAATACACTCACATGATTTGGTCAACTCACTTTCCCATGATGATACTCCACAAATTATAATTTATAACTTTGCACAAATTTCAATCACAAGTTCTAGTTCTATTTCATTCAATGGAGGTTCTCTTCAAGATGTTCTTCTAGAACTTGGTATTTCTATGAACCTCTTTTCCATTTATCAAATTTTCCATTCTAACTCTAGTAAAATAGTTGAGTTATCACCACATGATGTAGTTATTCAAGACCTCAATTATCCTACTTTGATTATTCCTATTGGAAGTGTTTATTTCAATTCATACTTTTATAGGTGTTAGTTAATAGATTATCTCAAAATCTTTGACAAATTTGAACAAGGGAGAAAAATGCAAACTAACAAATTGAATTCCTAAGACTTGATAAGGAATTCTCCACTTTAAATGTTTACTCAATATTAATTAAGGTGCAACTAAACTTTATGAAAAGATAATCATTCTTCCTCAATCAAGGGAAAATCTTTTGAAGAAGGATTTTACAAAAAATACTCAAAAGTTTGGGATCATCTCACAAATACAAGATAAATACTAATGCTGAAAAACCATTTAATCTTAACGATTAATATCATGTACATGATTGAATGCTAAGATAAAGGAATAGTTTTAAAAGCAACAGAGATTTAACCTCCGAAAACTTTCAAGATTCAAAATAGATAATTCCAGAAAAATGTAGCAATTACTATTTAACTCGAAAAAACACACTTTCTCAAGAATGCATATTACCACAAAGCAAACAATAGTATTTTCTCCAAGAAGTTTTAGTAGAATAAAATTATAGAACTTTACTCCAATTGCTGAAAATTTGAAATATTCTATTTCAAAATCTAAAAGCACATAGTATCAAAACAAAAGTAATTTTGCTTTTGTTTGCGGAGAGATTAACCCCTTCAAATATCATCTATTACATATATATAGACATCGGGCTAGATAGTTATCCAAAATCACCCCACTAGGAGTAAATAGTCTCTTAGTTAACACAACTGTGTCAACTAAAATGTAGAAAGTAATAAATAGGAAAAATTAAAACAACTACCCATTGATCATTCTCCACGTCAAGAGGAACTGTCTACACTGGTCGCAATCCTCGTGGCTGTATGTGTCTCATATGCAATCAAGAATGCGGAGATAATAGACTGATGAGGTAAGCCAACATACGCCATCCTCTATTTCTATATTTCCTTTTCTCTCTTTAGTTCTGTGATCTTTTCTGCGTGCATCTCCAAATGCTTCAGATTGATTATCAACATAGCCTCAGTATGAGCAATATTGGAGAAATCCTCCCTGCATGGTACCATTTTGTCTCAAAACTCATGGAATTTTCTTTGAATTTTTTTATCAGTTCTTCCATAGGGGCAACAGAGTCAATCTCTTTTCCTGCACAATGTTTACTGAACAATTTCAGATCACTTCGAATGATTTCATCCATGAGCCTGAAGCTATCTAGGATTTCTTTGATTTCGTTGATTGCTTGGATCAACGCCTCATTTCTCCATTCGATGCAATCCTTTATCACATACAAGGTTTTCTCATCAAGGTCAATGATAGGGAATTCAGCTTGAAATTTTTGTAAACCAAATCCCTAAATTTCTTCAATCCAAAGCACTACCTTCACCTAGTTATTTCTCTCTTTTTCAAAACCTTCATTGCTAGACTCTACCTTTTTAACGATGATAAAAATTTCCTTCGAGGCTTTATCCAAAAGTCTAACTCATTCCTCAGCTTTCTTTAGGATGTATTGCAGCCATTCTTCAAATGTTTTTGCAACAACTTTGCACTTCTGTAGATTGTCAAGAATTATTGATTGGTTGAAGAGTATATATCCACCAATGCTGACATCTCATTTAGTGGTTTGGGTTTCGAATGCAAGACAGCATTGATATATTAAGCCATGCTTTTGATTGCCTCTTTCATTTCTTGCTTGTCCTGAGTGTCCTTCCAAACTCTATCTCCTATCTTCCTATTTGAAGCTTCAAAAATCTTCATATCAAACCACATGATTCCCCTTTCCAAGATCAACTCTTGTTATTTGATAGTCCTGAGGAGAGAGTTCTTTAGGAGACATGTCATTTAGTGGCTTGGCTATTTCAGATGTCTAGCATCCTGAGTTCTTATCAAAGTTCATCCTAGAAGGCTTTCCCAGGCATTTGTTAACCATGTTATCAATAGGCATGGATATTGGTACTAGACTCCTTTTCTTCTCAATAGAAGTTTCCAGCCATTTGGGGGTAGTAGGTTCTTCACCTACCAAAGGAGAAATATTTTCTATGGCCAGGTTATCGAATTGAGAACCAATATTATCAAGGGATTTCTAAGGATCTGGGGTATTATCAGTCATGAGGGAAATGGGAGACTACTTCAAACTTGCCTTTGCTTCGGTGGGATCTAGGTCAACTGTGACTCTCCCTTTTCTTTTCTCGATGTTGCCTTTTTAGTGCTGGAACTAGTTACCCTTCTAAATTTGGGTACCTCTTGTTGAACTTGAAGTTGAAGTGGCTTGGGAGTTGCTTCAACTTCAACTTCAACTTTAGCTTTACGAGAACCTACAATAGAGTCAGCAATATCAAGGTTAGAGATGGCCTTAGGTATGCATTGTGCTTTATTATGCTTAGCTTTTGAGTATTTTTTGGAACTTCAAGAGTGTTTAATCCAACATTCTTTGATTCTAACCACTTCTCAGTTCTTCTCAACACTTCTAAAGTATGGGACATTAGGTCATCTTCTTCCCTCTTATTCTAGTCAAGCTTAGGGATGGGTATGCATTCAACTTGTTCAACGTAGAATGGGTCGATCACCTCCTCAATTTCATCTTCTTTTATTCCATGAGTATTGAGATTTACCTTAAACACACTGATCTGATTGACTATCAATCTGGACCATAATCTTTTTTTGACTTCAAATTCATCAAGACAATTTGCTAAGTAATCTTCCAGATGAGGAACATTAGTTAATGAAGATGCATGCCCAAAATTATCTTTAGCAAATCCTACATAATCAAACTCTTTTCTAGTAGTATAGGGTTTGAGTCATAAATGTGACAATGCAAGTTGTGCTAACTTAGTATGCTTGTAGTTTGAACACCTGTAGTGACCAATTTCAATAGGGAACAAGGATGAGACTGACTTCTTTGTGCTTTCAAAGGAGTCAAATACAAAAATGAGCTGCCTACATATCTCTGATAAAATAATATTGTCTAAATAGTAACATGGCAACTTAAATAGTTCACTAGAAAAACCCCCAATCTTGAGATATGTAAATTTAGGGAATTGGATATAAAAGTAATCATAAATTTTAATAGCCTACATGGATTCCTCTAATAACCAATGATTTTCATGACCTTGGAGCTCAAAAACTAACCTCCCAAGAAAAACATCATTAAGCCTCCTGAACTCCTTGCAAGATTTAGTTGCATAAAGGTCTTTGTAGTATTGGTAGATAGTCATTTCTTCTATCCAAGGCATATGTGGAAGTCCCTCCCATTATTTGGATGCTACTAAAATATAGACCAGTAAGGAATACAAAAAGAATGGGTTGAATCTACCTACTACTATGAGGCTTCTATGCAAATTCTCAACTATTAAATCCACCCAGTCAATAAATTTTTCACCTTCAATGATCTTCAGAATGAAAAGATACATCCAACTTTCCCAATGAAAGGCATCATAATTGCCTTTGATCCTGTTTAAAAGTAACACAATGTCTACTATTTCTTTAATGAAATGTTCAATTGTTAATGGCTTAAGCAATCTAGAACCCCCTTCAGCTAGTCTCAAAAGCCAAGTTTGAGCTATGATGTTGTCATAATTATTCTTTCTATCATGATATAGATGCTTAGATTCCTCAAAGTTCCATGGTTCATAGGGTTCCTTACGGGGGATTCTTAGTGTTGCGCTAACACTTGTCTTGCATATTCTTACTAACACCTCCCCTGAAGCTTTCTTTATGCATCTAGCGTTGGGGTCTTAGTGATTTGTGCACTCAAAAACTAATTTTGGGCATTCAATATCTGGTGGGAAAGCAGTGGCTTCCAACAAACCACTACAGGCTAATATCTGATGTATGGGACTAGATTGAACATCCCTTGCCCGTTCAATTACATCCCCTAGGTTTTTATTTACCATGAAAGTATCCTGAATTTTAGGAAGGGAACTTAATAAGAAAAGTTTTTCAAACTTAGGTATTTTGGGGTGAAAAAGTTTCATGGTTCAAATTGAAAGATACAGATTTATAGAATTAAACCAAAACACTTCAAAGGGAAAACTAGGCATAGAAATGACAAAGTGAGAGATAATGCACTTACAGTTTTGGGTAGATTCCAACTTCCACTTTCCTTGCTTACCAGTCGATGTTGAGAGCTCAAGATGATGAAATGAGCACTCATACAGGATAGAAGGTTATTATAGAGGATGATTAATTGAAAATATGAGGACAAATTTGAGCAGGTAGAAAGGGTTAATTACAAGCATGACATATGTACTCTAACAAGACTTGCAAGGCTTATTTGCATTTAATATCCATCACATCCATATGCAACTCAACCTTTCATGATATCACAAAATATTCATGCCACCTTTTTCCATAAAGTAATTGTACTTAGCATGATTTCTCATAATTGCCAAAATTATTACCTTTTGCGTCTTCAACATCACCATGTGGTGGGACCCATTCCTTCGGCTTATAAAGATGAATTTATAATCTCACTATGCACCTTCTGCAAGGAAACAAGCACACGTTAGAAAAATCTCAAAGTCAAAGTTGAAGTTGAAGTTTAGATCAATTTTGGCTTCAACTTCAACTTCCAAAAGTAGACCTGGGTTGATGGGGAGGACACCTTGCTGAAATGAAAAGAGAAGGGTGAAGTTTAACTCAAACTTGAAGTAAAATTGGGCTTCAACTTCAACTTCAAATTGCAAAATGACACTTGGGTCATAACTTTTTACATCAACAAAAAGATATGGTAACAATAGGTTCAATGGCTTTGAGAGTTTATATAATTTAGGTGTTTCCCTCCTTGTACATGCAGACTCAATGAGAAGAATTTGGCATAATTTTTTTGGCCATGTCAAGTAAAAGTATTTATAATAGATGAGTACACATGCACTTGTGATTGGGTTACCACATATTTCTTATATAGATGGTGTTTTTTGTGGATGTGTTCTTGGCAAGCATCATTAGGATTCCTTTCCCACGAGTAGAGCCACACGTGCTAAGGTAGCCTTGGAGTTGGTCCATAGTGATCTCATGTCCTTTCTAACTCTTTCTTTTCTAAGGGCCCAATATGTAATCACATTCATTGATTATCTCTCTATGCGTACATAGGTGTAGCTTCTTAAGTACAAGTCTAATATCATTAATTTATTTTGAATCTTGAAGACATCTATTGAGGAGTTTGAACTTTATTAGGGGGATACACATAGATAATGGGCGGAGCATGTCAATCATGCTTTCAAATATTTTTGCATTGAACATGATTTAATGTTGATGCAGAGAGGGATAGATAACCAAGGCCAAAGGCACACCCAGTTATCCAAACTACCTGCAAGAGTAAATATAGTAGAAAAAAAACACCAAATAACAACAAACTTGGGAGATAGATGAATAAATACTTTCATAGATTCATCATGTAATCACATACATGCTTAGCTATAAGGCCTTCTAGGTTAGAGACACATTACAATTCAAATTCGATCCATAAAGATCAAACTTTGCAATTCAGCTTTCTTTTGCTCTTCCTACCTTCTTACTTCTAACTTTGATCTAACTCACATACTCTAAGACTCTACCAAAGACCCATTTAAATACATGCATGGCCACAAGTTGGCCTATTGAATATACCAACAATTAAGTCCTCATATTAAATGCTAAAACAAGCTAGAAGTCAGCTCTCAAAAAATAACTATCACTAAATTAAATACACGGTCAACTTCATCAGGAAACTACACACAAACAACTCAAAAAACAAATAATCCATCAAAAATTGCAACTCAATGAACTTAGCAACACTTAGCAACCAAAGGAAACTCAACATCCAAACAAACTCGATAGCCAAAGGAATCAGCACCCAAATGAACTCGATAGCCAAAGGGAACTCGGTAACCAAAAGAGAGCTTGGCAACCAAAGAAGACTCAGTAACCAAAGGATAACTCAATAACCAAAGAATGATCAGAAACCATAGGATAACTCAGCAGCAACTACAAGCTTGGCAAACATAGAGAACTCAGCAGCAATTGCAAGCTTGGAAAACATAGAGAACTCAGCAATGCAAGACATTGCAACTCGAAAACAACTAAAGAGTTCGGCAATGCAAGGCATTGTAACTTGGCAAAACAAGAAAGAAGGAAAACATGCAGGATAGCAGTACAACCTAGGATATCAAAATATCAAAATATCAAAATATCAAAATATCATCCCAGTGAACAATCACAAACTTACCCAAGAATCTTTTCAGAACTTCATTCATCAACCTCAAAAGGCATAACCAACCATTACTACAAACCATCTTTTTTCTTGAAAGTAGTCTTCCATTCATCACCTTCTCTGATTCTGATATGATGAGAACCACTCTTCAAATCAATCTTGGTAAAATACTTTGCTCCAATCAAACAATCCATTATGTCATCCATCATTGGCATAGGAAACCTATATTTCACTTTGATCTTGTTAATAGCTTTGGAATCAATACACATTATCCATTCTCCATTCTTCTTAGGTGTTAATACAAAAGGTACAACACATAGACTCAAACTTTCTCTAATCAAACCTTTCTACAACAACTAATGCACTTTTATATTAAGCTCTTCATTTCAATAGTTATCAATCTAAATGGTGCTTTATTTGGAAAACTAGCTATAGGAATCAGATCCATGCAATGACTTATACTTCTCATTGGAGTTAAACCATTAGGTATATCCTCTACAACAATTTCTTTATACTCATTCAACAAGTTTTTTATTTCTACTAGTACTTGCTCAATACTACCAATTTTTGTTGTCATTCAATCAGCAATAGCTTCTATCACTCAATCATTGTTGACTAGCACTTGGTCAGTACTATTTTTTGATACTTGGTTGCTACTGGCACCACTCAGTCTCCTAAGAATTGTGGCAAAATAGACTTGATTCTTCTTCATTTCCTTTTCAAATTGCTTTCCATTAACCATGCAAATTCTCATAGTAGTACACTTAACCTCATCTAGACTTTCAATCAAAGGCAACAATATTTTCTTTTTCCCATTCACCCAAAGAGTATATTGATTTAATATTCCATCATGTATAGTATATCTATCATATTACCAAGGTCTACCCTATAGAATATGACAACAACCCATAGGCATAATATCACACAGAACTTCATCAAAGTAATGTCCAATCTTGAACTTCACAATACATTGTCCACTTACCAATATCTTATGCTCATCTTTGATCCATGAAACATGATAGGGTTTAGGATGCTCCAACCTCTACAACTAAAATTTGGTAATAAATTCTTTGGATGCCAAATTTGTGGAACTTCCACTATCAATGATCACCTTGCAACATTTTCCAGCTATCTTACATCTAGTCTTGAAAAGGCTTCTTCTAAGGACTGGTTCCTCATCACTTCCCTTATTACATAAGGGTCTTCTCACCATCAGATTTTCTCTAGCCTCAGGTCCACTTGGTGAACCCTCAATATCTCTTTAAACCATAGCATTTATGTTACCTTGCCCACTTTCAGAAGATCACTTAAAAGATCTATGCCCCTCTTGACCACGTCTGAAACAATTACCACAAAAACCACCTCTAGAATAAGAATTACCTCTTCCTTAGTAAGAACCAATACCTCTTTGGTAGGAATCACCACCTTTCCACTTGGTTTTATTTTTATCATCATTCTTCCATTCAAATTTTCCTTTATCTTGCACAGAATTGTCAAATCTATCACCTTCTCAATAAGATCTACCTCTACCTCACTAGAATCTACCACCTCTACCTCTTTGTCTTTGTTCGGACTTCTTTGTCAAGATCTACTCAACTTTCAAGGCATGTTGACATGCTTCCTCCACACTTTCCAATTTCACAAAACTTATCTAATCTTGAATTCTAGATCTCAATCCATTTATGTACCTTGCAATTTTCTCAACATCATCATCCACATGTCGAGATCTAATGTCCAATCTATAGAATTCCTCAATATACTCCTTCATAGTCATGTCTCTTTGTCTCAAATTTTTCATCTTTCTCAATAAGCTAACTTTCTAATCAGTAGGAAGGAACTTGTTCTTTACCTTGTTCACCATCTCTAGCCAAGTCCTGATATTCTCCTTTCCTCTCCTTTGTCTATTAGTTTTCAAATGCTCCTACCATAGTGAGGCATGTCCTTTCAACCTAGTAACTGCAATCTTCACCATCCTATTATCAAAAAAAAATTTCATACTCAAAGAACTTCTCCATTTCAGAGATCCAATCCAACACAATATTGGTATCCAATTTTCCATCATAAGGAACAACTTCAACTACAAGTTTTGAATGTAACCTAGACAATACTCTCAATAACCTTACCTCATCTTGATCTTCTTCAGGTTTTGGATCAGGGTCTGGTGTTGATGCTTCATTGTCACTCACATCATCAAGATGTGCTCCTCTACTCTGAGTTGTTCTATAGCATGTAATCTGGCTACAATTTGTCTCAATGTATCCAATATAGAATTGTCAAAATTTCCTCTACCTTGAACCATCTTTATAATCCAATTCATGTAAGATCATAATCCTCTACAAGTTATAGGTCAAATATGTAGATCTACAATCCTACAACCAAATCACTTAGGATTCTACACAATCCAATCTCCACAAGGGTGAACCTTTGCTTTGATGTCACCTGAGGTAGAGAGGGATAGATAACCAAGGTCAAAGGCACACCCAACTATCCAAACTACCTACAAGAGTAAATACAGTCAAAAACAAATACCAAATAACAACAACCTTGGTAGAAAGAGGAACAAATGCTTTCATAGATTCATCAAGTAATCAAATGCATGCCTGGTTGTAAGGCCTTCTAGGTTATGACCACATTACAATTTAGATTCAATCCCTAAAGATCAAATTTCACAATTTAGCATACTTCTACTCTTCATACCTTCTTACTCCTAACTTTGATCTAACTTCCATACTCTAAGACTCTACCAAAGACCCCTTTAAATACATGCATGGCCATAAGGTGGCATGTTGCAAATAACAATAATTAGGTCCTCATATTAAATGTTAAAACAAGCCACAAGTTGACTCTCAGAAAATATCTATCACTAAATTAAATGCAAGGTCTTCTTCATCAGGAAAATGCACACAAACAACTTGACAAATGAAGAATCCATCAAAAGTTGCAACTCAGCAAATTCAAAAACACTCAATAACGAAAGGAAACTCGGCATCCAAACAAACTTGCTAGCCAAAGGACTCGGCACCCAAATGAACTTGGTAGCCAAAGGGAACTCGACAACCAAAGGATAACTGGATAACCAAAGAATGCTTAGCAACCACAAGATAACTCAATAGCAACTACAAACTTATAAAACATAGAGAACTTAGCAACAACTAGGGAGCTTGGCAATGCAAGGCATTGTAACTCATCAAAACAAGAAAGAAGAAAAATATGTAGGATAGTAGTACAACCTAGGATGCTCCTACATCAAATGCATTAATTGACAATACCTCACACTCCTTAATGAAATAGTATTATTGAGAGAAATAGCATAACCTTATGGGATATGGTTAAGTATATGATACTATCTTGAGATATACATGTTGGAAATACAATAGGGAAAGTAAACTCTAAGAGGGGGGTGAATCAGTCCTTCAAAAATTTAACCCTTAAAACATTCACCACACATCCATCTCACAATTTTCATATAAACTAAAATAGCTAGCTAAACATATTCATCCATAGCATGAAAGAAAATATCATTCAACATATGTATGACGCAAGATATTTGATTACCCAGAAACCCTCCAATGAGAAGCTAAAACTAGGGTGGGGATGACACCCACAAATCTTCACTATTGCAGTAATAAAGTCTATCCAATGAATGCTACAATGTTTGACCATAAACTATGATCTACCCTATGAAAGGTTTTCCCTATTAAAGGCTTACAAGATTGTTAGATCTTACCATGTTAAAGTATTTCAACACCCTGTTAGAAGTGTGCCTGATTAAAGCAATTAAAACTTACAATGAAGTAAGCACCATGTTAAATGATTTACAATAGCCTGTTAGGACTAATCTATTAAGAGATTTAACTGAGTCACTTGCTAGAATATCTCAGCAATGATCCTACGGTTAGCACTTTGCTGCTAGATAATAGATCACCTCTTTCGTGATGTGTACTTGATCCTCTCTAATTAGATGTATCACTTATGTCCTCTAACTCCTTTCCTCTATTCTCCTTTAATTGATTCTACAATGTATCTCAATCCACAACTCCTTAGTCACCATGAATGCTCTATTTTCTCATGCAAACTTCTCTCTCCACACACATAATGTTTAGGGTTTTCCCTCCTTATGAAGACTTAGGTGACTTAAGGTTAGGTATGAATTAGCAATTGTGATTCACCCATTTTTTTGCTTAATCCATCCCTTTTACTAATTGGTTACATGTATTGCATAGGGATCCTCAATAGAGATTCATCCCTATCATCTAGAATCACAAAACAATCCTTAAGTCAGCTCAAAAATAGTTTACATAGAAGTTTGTGCCATTACAAACAACTATGTCCAAAATTATTTTACTCAGCACTTGAAGTGTCTGATGCTCAGCATCCACTGTACCTTCAATGTTGTAACTCAACCTCTAAATGACTCTGCATCCATTGATCACTCAGCAACATTTGTTTGCTTGACATTTGAGTGACTTGACACTTACTAGTTACTCGGCACATACTGTAAATCTTGCTCGGCATATACTATCTAACATCTTATGCTTGGTATATATTACTTGTTTGGTATGAACTAAGTAAATAACTTAAGTGCATTGTCACTCAGATGTCAAAACCAATCTAAGATTAACAATCTCCCCCTTTGACATGAGTGACAAAAACACTTGTTCATGCATGAATAACCTTATCTTTTGAGCATAACCTAGATAATATCCATTTAGTACTTGGCTTGCATACAAAATTTTAGAACTTCAAAATTTTGCAAAACTTGTGACTTATCATTCACACCTCAAAATTCTATAACTCCCCCTAAGTTGATTGTTCTATTTTGAATCTAAAATTGAATACTCTTATTAAGTAGATCCATTGTGCTAGCATTTTGATTCTATAGTCTCCCCCTTTGTTTGGTCTCCCCCAAAAATTAGTCTCTCCTTTCTTTCATTCTCTCCCCCTTTCTTCATTCTCCCCCTTTTGACACTTATGTTATGGGTGGTATATGAATTGTGTGTTTGTCCAAGAGTTATTTATTAACCTCCATTATAATTTTTACTGTTGCATCCCAGTTATCATACACTACCTCAAGAGATTTGATCTGAATATCCAACTCGATAGCAAGGATGACTAGGCCTTCATGAGTAGAAATATAGGGATCTTTCTTCATCAATATTTCTATATAGGCTAGTTCCTTGTGTAACACCTCCATGTGAGGGGTTAACATAGACTGGATGTCTATTAGTGTAGCCCTAATATTTGCATCTTGAGCTTGTAAAGTTGCTAACCGACCCTATATCAGTAGTAAATTTCTAAAATGAGACAAACATTGACTAGGAGATTGTTGTAGAATGTTGCTTGTTTTCTTTAAATCTCCCTCTAGATGGTCAATGTGTCTCTGCACTTCTTGTGTGAATAGGGGAACATCACACAACTTGGTGTAAAGAGAGAAAATGTTCTCCAACATCTTCTTCACACCCTCAATTTTGGTTGCTAACTCAACCTAGTATAGTGCAATGGCACTAGATATCTATTCATCCACATTTGTTTGAAATTTCTTCCCAAACCATTCCAGTAATTTAACATTAGTATCTAGGTCTATATCATTGATCTTCTCCATAATATTTTCCAACTGCTTATTGATTGGCTTAGCTTCATCAGGTGCAGGTAGGTTGAATGCATTGAGAAAGATGTCCTTGATGTCATGAAGTGCTTGTTTTTGCCTATTCTCCCTTTTGAGTAGTTCTTGGTGTTTCTTCCTTGCCAAAGCATCCTACAATATGCTCATTTTCTCTATTGTAGTTGAGGAAAGATCAAACTTTGGCAATAAAACCACCTCATCTAAGTTTATATCACCATAGGATGTCACCTCATCAACCTTAGATGTGCTAGAACTGGGCCTTGATGCTTGCAATGGTGTAGCTTCTATACTTAGCCTATGAAGTGCTTGACTAGGAATAGGAGTAGCAGTATCCAGTAAGGTAACCAGTGTTTAAATTGCTATTACTTCCTCTGGTTCCTTATTCAAGAGTGAATCTTTAGTCCTATCCTTCTCCTTTTCTTTAGTTTCTTCTCCACCTTATTCTTTTGGTGTAGGTGCAGGACTAGCTTCCTACCCTATTTGGACTAGTGTCCTTTTTTGCTCAATTATTGTAATTGGCAGTATTGAGACATTTTGTACCATAGTGCTGATATGTGAAGACATTGTGTCCTTCCTTTGATATACTACCATATGCATTGTAGGTTGCACCTCTATAGATTGAGGGGGGCAATCAATAATGCTTTTGTTTTCTCCTCTATAGATGCCAATTCTGCCTTCTTAGTCTCATCCACAATCACCAAAGTAAAATGATTGCATAGTTGTTCTTTGGTGGTGGAATTAGTAAATATCTTCTAGATATCTTCCTCTATTAGGGGATTGATATTTTGAATGGTGGTGTCAGAGACATCCTTAATTTTTATTGTATCTGCTTGTGGACTAGCACTCGACATATGTACTTCTAGTACATTTTGGTCTTGTTGTTTTTCTTCCTCAACTGTTGCCTCTATAGTGCCTTCCTCATGTACTTCCCTTATAGATTCATCATATGTTACTTCAACTACCCCTTCCTGTTCTTTGCCTTCACCTACTTACATAGGTGCTTGCTCAATAGCCTTTTGCATTGTACGTCCATAGATCACCTTCCATAAATGTGTACTCTGCTAAACAACCTCTTCAATTTTGTTCTGTAAAATATTAAAGGCTCGGTATTTTGGAGGAAATCCTCCCTTATACTTATTAATAGCCTTTGTCATTTCAAATTTTTCCAACTCTAGCATCACTCTTGCAAGTGTAATCTCTCTAATATTTCTTCTATTATGAGATTATATTGCCACCTTTGCTTAAATATGTCATATAGGCTCTTTGGTAAAGAGTTGGAAACCTCAATTGAATTCTTCTTAAAAGTTTCCACCATGGCATATACAGATTCTTCTACTTTATTCTTTTCTATCTTCCCAAGTTTATCAAACTCAACATGTGTAAATCCATTGAAATCAACATTATTCTTGATATTTTCACACAAGTTGTCCAAATCAGAAGAGGGACTATGACTTACCACTTTGAATTGGTTGTTTCCATCTGACTCAATCCTCTCCTCATCTAATTCGGCTAGGGTAATATATTTCCTTCTTTGTTTCTACTCAGGTTCATCTTCTTTTGTAGTTGTGCTAGCTCTCTTGCCTTTAGACTTTTGAACTTCTTGAGTCTTCTTAGTAGTAGCTCTTGTGCTAGCCCTAGTGACAGGAACTGTAGGCTTTTGTTGTATAGGTTTCACAACCTTTTTAAGTTTTCTTTTTTCTGGCTTCTTTTCTTTTCTTTTCTTCTATGTCAATAGGTGCTTCATTGGCTTCTTCTCCCTCGGCACCTTCAACAAATTATGCTTCTTCTTCTCCTTGGTCCTTACCTTGACCCTATGTGAGAGAAAGTGGTGCTTGGGTAGGTGTATCTTCATCATCTTCATTATCTTCTTCTTCTTCATCTCCTTCTACATGTTCACTAAATTGTTCTTTGAGCTTCTTCACAAGCTTATTCTTCTTCCTCATCACAGAAGTTGTCTTTAAGTCCATTGTGATCTTTGACTTTGCTACATCATAATTTCCAAATGCATTAGCATTATTATCTACTTCTTATGCCAATAAATAAGTGATGGCTATAGATGCCTCATCAACATTAATCTCATAAGGCAATGGCCTAAGCCATCTCACCCTTGGAATAGAAGCTTGGACATAAGTGAAATCAACATCAACTACAAAAAAAGCATCATTGAAATGCTTCTCTACTAGTGACACAAGAATTCTCAGTCTTTGTTTCATTGACTTCTTAAAGTCTTCAAAATAACTAGTCATCACAGTCTCAAAATTATCTCCAAGTTGCTCTATGAATTCACCAATCTGCACTGCAACTGATCTTTTAGTCTTCCAAGCTACCTTCCCAAATGTGGGAAAAGTGTTCTACACATAGAAAAATATACAAACAAGTATTGAACCAAATTTTCACTGTGCACCTTTTTTCTTTCTTATGGCTCCCAAGTTTTCTGATAACTATTGAAGTTGTAACTCGGCAAGGTCATAAGAATGGTCTTTCTTTACTATCTGGTAACCAAAATCCATAGCCATACATGGTACATTGTTCAACCTACTAGATTGAAATAATTTATGTGCAATAACTCTCACTACAAATGTAATTAGTGGATCATTAATTATGTCTATCGTCATCCCTCTCTTATTCCATAGTGCTCATGTATTCTTCTCAATTGCCTCTTTTGCATCCCTCTTCATAGTCTTTGGTCTGTCTAGGGTTGGATATCATTTCACTCTATGAATAATCCTCATTGTGATCTTGATAGGGCTATCCTCAAACCATATAGAGTTGTCATGTATTCTACTAAGCACAATCTTAATCTACTCTATCTTGAATACGCTAGGAAAATCTAGGCAATATCTCTCTATAACCTTGTATTTCTCTTTTAATACTCCATTATCACACAATTTTCAATATAAGTCTCTTATTTCCATGTCTCTAATGCTTCCTACCTTACAAGTGTAGCAACACCTTACATCTTGTATCATTATGACTTATGGTGGTATCATAGATAATGCACCAAATGGGTCTCCTTTATAAGCAATATAAGGAATAGCTCTAAAAATGGGTTGTTTGATCTCATTGCTTATCAATTGAACATTTAAAACTTTATTTTCTTCCTTAACCATAGTAGCAGAAGAGCTAGATGCCATAACAACTAATTAGGGTTTGAAAAAAATCAAACATCATAGCTTGGCACACAATAAATACCTTGAAAAATTCATAGTTTGGTGTTGAGTAGCAGTTGAATTTAGTATGCAAACTCTTGAATCAATTTCTCCAATTTTCCTTATGCTCTTCGTGCTCTCTTCAATCTTGAATAATTGCAAATTAGTCAAAAATTGACCATATAGCCCTTGAAACTTTGCAATAAATGCTCAGTGCTTACATAGTTGTAAGCTCAGCTCTAATAGAAATTTTGACTCACTCGGCTTCCATGTATTCCTTCTACACTCAATAACCACAGCAAGCTTGGCCAACACTATCACCTTTGATAGATCAGAAACAACTAAACTTTCACTTGGTAGCAATAGTGAAACTTTTCATGCTCGACAATAACATGAAAACTTAGAGATTTCATCTTAGTTCTAACCAATACTTTGCATCTTACTTCATGCATATATGATCTCTTCATAATTGAATCCTTAGAACTAATGTATAATTTAACTTTGAAACATCAGTCCCATACATACCTCTCAATTGCCTAATTGGGGATGGTGTGATCACTTGATCCACTAGATGAAGTGATCCCATCTGAACTTGATGTACTGCAATCTTCCTTTTTCTTCCATGTCTGGTTCATCTTCACTTGACTTCTTCAACATCAAGCTTTCCTTCACCTTTATTGAATTCACTGCTAGGTGATTTTGACCTTGTTGAACAATTTATGCTAATGTGACTAGTCTTCAAATAGCTAAAACATGTACTTTGACTCAACCATCTACTATATCCACTTATGAAATGTGTTCTAATGTAATTCTCAGCAACATGTCCATACTCTTGACAATAGTTGCAACTATACCTTGTATTGTAATCCCAATTGTAGGATCTGTCAGTATGGTTTACCTTGGCTTGCTTGTTTGATGACCATTTTGGCTTTGATCTACACTCATATGCTCTATATATATACTTCTTATAGTTGCAATAGTAACCTTCAAATATTTGTGTGCTTGATGTCTTGCAATTGCATTCATGTGCCTGATGTCCTTGTTTTTTGCACTTATGATAGTTACCCATGAATTTATTCTTAGGATTTTGATTTGTATTGTTGCTCCTACAAACATTTACTGTATGACCTATCTTTCCACAATTATGACAAGTAGGTTTGTAGTTCTTACCTTTGTTGCTTCTTTGTTCACCACTTTTAGATGGTTCTCCTTCTTCAATGCTAGTGTAACCCAATCCAGTAGTATCACTGTTAGATCTAGGAGATCTCATCAATTGCTCAAAGTACTTGATGGCTTCACTAGGTCTGTTGAAACTTTTAGCAAATTCTTTTTCTCTTTTCATATTATTTCTTAGTTGTTCATTCTTCAAATTTAGTGTTGTAATCTCAATATCCTTTCCATTCAGTTCATGATTGGCAATCATCATTTGATTCAATGTTTCCAGTTGCATGTGAGCAATCCTATTCACCTCCGATGTCTTCTCTTCCAGTTTGTTGGTCAATATCCTTTTGTCATCTTTAATCATGACTTTCTCCTTTTCAACTTTCTTTTTTTACTCAGTCACTTCACATAGTAATATTGATTGGACTTCTTCTATCTTAAGATTTTTGACCTCTTCAATTAGGACTCCATTCTTTTCCATCAAATCTGTAATTGCTACATCAAATTCACTTGTGTTTCCATCTACAAACAATTTAGTAGTGTCAATCTCTTTGTAATGTGTGTCATTCTCTTCAATAGATATCTCTCTCCTTCTCTTTAATGAGTTCTTCAACTCATCTCTTGCTTCATTCAGCTGATGTAGGGCAAGTTGGATTTCAATCTTCTAATTATCAATAACCTTTCCCAACTTGTAGACTTCCATCTTTGAGATCTTTCCTCAAAGTTGGAAAGCTTTCCTTTCTATAGAACATAGCTCTAAAACCAATTGTTGGAAATACAATAGGGAAAGTAAACTCTGAGAGGTGGCGGGGGAGGGGTGAATCAATCCTTCAAAACTTTAACCCTTAAAAAATTCACCACACATCCATCTCACAATTTGCATGTAAATTGAAATATCTAGCTAAACATATAAAGCAAATATCATTCAACATATGTATGACACAAGATATTTGGTTACCCAGAAACCCTCCGATGAGAAGGTAAAAATAGGGTAGGGATGACACCCACAAATCTTCAGTACTACAGTAATAAAGTGTATCCAATAAAGGCTACAATGTTTGATCATAAACTATGATCTACCCTGTGAAAGGTCTGCCCTATTAAAGGCTTACAAGATTGTTAGATCTTACCCTATTAAAGGATCTCAACACTTGGCATCATCTGTTTGCTCTACACTTACTAGTTACTCGACACATACTGTAAATCTCGCTCGACATATACCATCTGACATCTTATTCTTCATATATATTACTTGTTTGGCATGAACTAAGTAAATGAATTAAGTGTGTTGTCACTCATATGTCAAAACCAATCTGGGATTAACAATACAGCCTTCTTTATGGACTAAGGTGGTGAACTGTACAAAATTTAGAATAAGATGCCTCATAAGGTATTATGGCATATGACTCCTAAGGAGGCTTGGTCCCATATAAAGCCTAATGTTTCTACATTCTAAGTTTTTAGTAGTAAGGCTTGTGAATTTGTTCTCGATGCTTAGAGGAAATCCATGCAGAGGAAGAATAAACCACTAATATTTGTTGGTTATTGTAAGGATGTGAAGGTATATAGATTGTTTTATTCTAGTTTTAAAGAGGTCTTATTTAGGCAAGATGTTCAATTTGTTGAGTGCTTTCCTCATATAGAATCTCAAGCACCAACTTCTTCCTTGTTGTGTACTACTTCCTCTTCACCTCTTGACAATTCCATATCCTTTGAGGATAATACATCTAATGCCCCTCCTTTATCACCACCATTAGATACTTTGCATTTTCTCAAGTGGTCCCTTGAAATTATGGAGGAAGTTGGTACTTTGTTTGTTTATCCTTAAAACACTTGTTACACTCGTGCTCAAACATTTGTCACTGGTCTTTTGAGTCATCCCATATCAATTGATCCTTAGAAGTTTTCAAAAGTGATAGGACACCTTGATCGAGATAGGGCCATGGATGAGGAATATTCTTCTTTGATGAAGAATCACACTTAGAATATATGTTATCTTTAGAAAGGAAGAAAGTTGGTAGGTACAGCTGGGTGGTTCATACCATGTATACTACAGATGGTTTGATTGGTAGATATAATGCACATATTTTTGCAAAGGGGTTTTCATAAGTGTAGAGTATTGATTACTCTTATAACTTTTCTCTTATCACCAAGATGAACTCTATTTTCCTTGTAATCTCCCTTGCAACTTCTTAGGGATGGAGAGTGCCTTCTTGTATGGAGATCAATATGGAGTAGCTTCAGGGTTTTATGTAGGATGCATCTCTAGCTTGCAGATTTCATTGTTAGCCCCCAAATGATAATGTTGTCAATGTATTTGAAAGATTCATATTAGTTGTTATGTTGTTATTGATTTCAAGCCTTAATCAATTAGACATTATGCTAATTCAATAGAGTGCCACATCATTTGATTGATGAAGAGGATTTGAAGAAAGTATGATGATGATGATGTAAGAGTTGATAAGTGTATGGTATTCAATGGGCACTTGAATGAGTTAGAATATAATGGTATAGTGTTGGTTTTATTGTTTTATATTATTTGATTAAGTGTTGGAATCATGTGTAAGCTAGTAAAGTTACACTGACTAAATACGTTGAATAAAGGAATATAATCTTAATCAAGTTACTATAATTGTCACCAAGAACCTGATCAAGAAGTGAAGGAATATAGTGTTAACCGAGAAATTTTAGTGTTAACTGAGTCTAGTATTGACCAAACAAGTTGTAATGTTCACCAAGCAAAAAAAAAAGAAAATATTTAATCTAAGGCTCACATTTGATAAAAGTTAAGAATGTTCAAGAAATTTCAACAATAAGAATGAAGTTAGTTATGAGCTCAACGACGAGAGAAATTCAAAAAAGATCTAATAGAGAAGATTTATCTATTTGAAATGGAGCACAAAGTTCAAGGTAGAAGTCTATTTCATGATTATTTAGATTCAATGAATCAAAACCAAATGGAAATTTATGATTGTGATTAAGTGGAGAAACATAGAAGATTTTGGAATGGTTAAAGTTTTTCTATTTCAGGGATGAAATGAAAAGTTTATGATTGGTGATTATTGATGATATTGATGTTGGTGTTCAAGTTATTGAAGAAGAAAGAATAAGGTGAACCGAACATAACAATATTATGAAGATCAAGTAGAGAAAGTGCTAAGTGTCAAGTGTGTGAATCAACCAGAAAGGGATAAGGAGAAGGATATTAAGTGAAGCAAAGATCTAAAAAGCAAGGTGTAGTGCTAAATCTAATAGATCATTTACTATTAATTTCTTATCATTATAACATAAACATCTCTTAACTGAGAGGACCTAACAATCTTTCGAAATCCTATATGGTAACATTCAATAGTAATATTTGTAAGTCCTTTAGATCATGCCACTCTTTAGAAATGGAAAGGAGTGATAAGGTCTAGATAATATTTTATGTAATTACTCTAACAAGGTCACATTAAAAATGTGTATGTAACCTTTAATAAGGTTATCTCCTAACAAAGCTCACTTCATAAGAGTAAAAATATTTGGGTTGTTGGTTCCTAGGTGGTTTTTCTCTTTACTGGATTTTCATGTTGAATACTTGTGTCAAAATGTGTGAATGCTTATTTTGTGGCATGTTTATTTAATGTTGCAACTTGTTATAAACTCAATGTTTACTCTAATACTCAGTATATTAAGGAACAATGAGTTGACACTCTAAAGAAAAGTTTTTGAATCGATGAAGATTATGATGTTAGATATATTTACTGAATTAATGATCTAAAAGTTTAAGAAGTTGAAGTTGGTGAAAAGTTGTTTTAGGCATGAGGATAACTTGTTATAACTAATTTTCCCCTCTTAGTTATCTAATAGTTATATGGTCTCAAATAGGCCCCCTTGAGCTTGGTATGAGAAGATTGACTCCTTTCTTCTTGTTTCACTCTTCACCTATTATCATTATGATCATAAAGTGTACATTCAACATCATGGGGTTGATATTTTGATACTTGATATTGCTTCAACATTTTGGCATACTCGATTGCAAGCCTTCCCCCACACTATTTCACTCAAGCATTGTTTAGTATACCCACACATACTACTCCTTTAATAGATTCCACATTCTATAGATAGTTGATTGGTAGTTTTTTGTACCTAACACATTCTCATCATGATTTTTCCTTTATGGTTGAACTTGTCACTAGATTCTCACATGATCCTCATTAGAGTCATTAGCAAGTGGCCAAACATATTTTGAGGTACATTTAGGTCACTACACATTATGGCATTTACTATACATTAAGATCCCCTCACATTATTCACTTTATTGACTCAAATTGGGCTAGTGATTTTGATGATTAAAAGTTTACATGTATCTTCATGTTTTGACTTAGTTCTAGTCATGTCATATGGTCTTGCAAGAAGTAGATTGCTATTGCACTATCATTTATAGAGGTTGAGTATCAGGCAATCATTTTAGCTAGTTGGGTGATTTTATGGCTTCAACACTTGATGAGAGTGTTTAGGTTTCCTCCTCATAGACCCACTATTCTTTGGTTTGACACTCAGAGTGCCATACACATTCCCCACAACCTAGTAGAGCATTAATGGACTAAGATATTGAGATCCACATGTGCTTCATCAGACAGATTATTTAGGATTTCATCTTGGAGTACTTACCTATAGAGGAGTAGGTTGCAAACATTTTCACTAAACCTTTGTGTTATCTTCAGTTGCTTTCATACTTGGGGTGAAGGAAGTTGTCCTTGGGGGGTCTTAATGAGGCATTTCTTTCTTCATTTATTTTTTTAGCATTCTTTTAGCATTGTAGTTTTCTTTATTTCTCCACTTTATAGAGATCTGATTGCAATTGTGTACATCATTAGGCCACGTTGTCGAGACCCAAGAATTTTTTAGCATTGCAGTTTCCTTATTTTTCTTGCATTGACTGTAAGTGCATTCATACTCATCTTGAGGGCGGTGTTAGAATAAAGAAATAACTTAATTTTTAAGTAATGTTGACCTTATCTTTAAATTACCTTTACTTCCCTCTTAAGATTTCACTTTATTCTTTAGTGATATTTAATAATTATATTAATTATTAAATGTCCTCTTTTTTAGAGTTTTATTTTTTAGGTTGTCGGTCTCCTATACAAGTTTTTCTCACTGTATCTTCTATCCATTCGTTTGATCTGATAGTATAATCTTTCATATTTTTAGAGCCTAAAACCTTGCTTTGTTATTCCATTCTTCTCAGTGACAGGTTATCTTTGCATGCATGTGATCTTGGCTTCATGAAGTTGGATTGACAACATCTATACACCTAAGTGGTCTGCATCAATCTCATCCTTTTCAAATTAGGTTCCATGCACAAAGACGAGTAGAGATTTGACACATTAATGGCGTAAGCATTTGCATAAGAATATTAAATAAAATAATTGTATAGCTAATAGGTATAAACTATTTATAATTAAGATATGTATAACACGATAGGCAAAATGCAGGATCTAAAATATTACTTGTGAATAAAATTTTACATTTTTATTTTACTAATTATCTATTACCTTACAAATACATGGTAACTAATTTTCATTTTTTCATGTTTGTGATGTAGAAAATTAATACAATCAATATGGATAAAGTGTAAGATTAGTTTTGGTTATTTGAGTATTAAGTCAAATAATATTACAATAGAACTTTATTTTATTTTAAATAACCTTATTTCATTATATTTATTTAATTCATAATACCGCCATAGATATCTTAAATACATCTATCTTGAAGACATTGAAATACAACAAATTCTACTAAGAAAAAATAAGTACTTCAAGATTGATATCTCAATAATTGCTTGTTCTATTTTCTAGGTAGATTATGTTCCTTTTTTTGCATCAACGTTTTGGATCACACCTTGTGATCCATCATCAAGATGAGAGAGATAAAGGAGACAAATGGCAAGATTGTAGATCGAATTAGAAATAGGTCATCTTAGTCTCGAGGTTATCATCTAATAGGTTTTACTTTTTTTTACATGATGATCAATTGGAAATTATTTTCATAAGTTTAAAAAATCCATTATTTTATTTATTTAAATTCCCTGAATTTATTTCAATATGCTTAAATTAATCTCATTAATATGAAACAAATTGTGTTGATTTTATTCTCATCTAATGTATCAATTCATCTATATAGCTCAATTATTACTCATCCAAATTGTCTTAGGGTGCTTAGTCATGGTAAAAAAACTTTCTTATTGAGGTGGCCACCAAGATTCAAACCCTTGTTGAGCCCTCTAAACTCACAAAGATCATTGATGAACTAAAGGGGCTCTATAATGAATTATTCATAAGGCACAACATTTGTTCAAGGTTTTGCAAATGAGATAGCAAGATAAGTGAGTTTAATCGTGAATGAAACTCCACAGTTAAACACAATAGAGTTAGAGCTCTACTAGGATGGGTGATCTCTTGGGAAAGCCCAATGCTTCACATATATGAGCATCACATAGATGCAAAGAGCGCTAAATGTTCCATTCATTCTCATAAGAGATGGGTGCTTGTGAACTACTACTCATGAAACATAGGTCAAAAAATTTGACTTAAAAACTACACAATTGAATCTTAATAGAAATATCATGATTATTATCTATTCGAAAACTTCCTATAAATATTAACACATTTATATTTTAAATTACTATATTATAAAATATTATAATCTTAGTCTTCTACCAATAAAAAAAACTATATTCTAAAATATTAACACATTTTTGTTGAAAATAATTATATCATAGATTAATCTGTATCTTTTATTTGAACTTCTATAAAAAAATTGCTTACTCATGATCTTCTTTTCTACCTAATAAAATATTTCTATAAATATAACAAGAGTTGTGTAACAACTAGAGTCCAGGCTACCTAGTGCAAAGTAATAGATTTGTAAAGGCTGAAAGTATATTCACTAATATAGATCAAGGATTCCTTAAGAAGTTTTAGCATAAGTTAATGACAATATTATGGTTCATTGTATTCAACTTTTTTTTCTTGGAAATTATATTACTCAATTATAACTTTGACAAAACTAAACAATGACAAACACATCAAGGCTTAACTCTCTAAATGGTTCCCCACATTCTTCCATTTTTTCATTCCTTGGAAAGTTGTGTTCAGGTTCTAAAAAAAATGATAGAAAATATTATCGTAGGATATTCTCTAAAGTATATAATAATTAATTATCATCATAACTTTACAAAACTTAGTCATTTCCTGATACCATTGGTTGGTTAATAGGTTCATTATAATCAATCCCATGTGATTGCTTGAGAGTATTCTTAAGAAACTTTTATGTTATATAATTATTGTAGATTCTAACTCACTCTCTTCTAAACAACCTAAATACCACTTCATGAAAATTAACGCATAATTTAAAATATCATTCAAATAATACTATAGAGGGATTCATATGGAAAAGTATTATGTGACATAGATTTATGTTTGGTTTATGCTATAGTTTTTTTACATAATTTTTCTAAATAAGAATAATTGAGGATAAAATAAAAAACAAGTAATAATCACACCATCTTGACCAAAAGGCAATTACAAATTCTAATCAACATGACCAATCAATCAACAATAAAAAAACAAACCCTTCATTTTTTAAATAAGGTTTATTATAATACTTCAACTACCCATTAAATGAGAGTTTAGCAAAGTCAACACCTCATGAACAAATACCACACTAAATTCATTCATGAGAATCTTATATAATTTTATGGACTAATTGGTCATACGTGTGTTAAATTGTGTGAAACTAATAGAATTTTAACATATATAAACAAATATTTCTTATTTAAGAAGTTTTTTTACAAGGCACCATTTTGTTTAAGTTAAAACTAATACTTGTATATATTGTATATATTGTGACTGGTTTAAGGAATCTAAATGTGTTATCACCTCTCAATGGTAGTTGTATTGATTCCTTCATCTCTTTTCAAAAAAAATTTGTTATTAACTTACTATAATCAACTATTTATTAGTACTTGTGATAGGCTAAGTACTATTGTGTTACTTTTTGAATCCCTTCACTTAAGTAGTGATTAAAACCATAGCTTTGAGCCAATTAGAAATTATATTTTTTATTATTTACTACATGTTGCCTGGTTATCAAAATTGCCTTAATTCCTACCTTATTAGTGCTATGGTTATTCTCAAAATATGCCTCCATTTTAGGCATTAAAATGGGCACTTACTCTCCGAGTTTTTAAGAAACTATGCCTTTCAATATCTTCGGCTCGTTCCCATCTCTGCCCAGCACTTTGAATTCTCAAAATCCAGCTTCCAAGTCCAAAGTTATCATAGGTTAATGGAAGAATCAAAAATACGCATTTTCAATTGTATCATTAACCATTAACCTCTCAAAAGGTTAATGTTACTTGCCAAAATACGTATTTCACCTTGAAAGCTTAACCATTAACCTCTTTATCAAAAGGTTAAGGTTCATGGTTCAAAACACGTATTTTGAACCAAATCATTAACCATTAACCTCTTAAAGAGAGGTTAATGTTTGAGTCCAATATGTGTATTTTTGAGACAGTTATCAACCCAGTGAAGGATTGGGTATGTGAATGGCTCATAATCAGTGATCATGAAAACTCATGTATATTCGAGCAAGGAAATATTTATATAGAATTGAGCATCTCATTTCTCATGCATACCAAGGTATGAAAGCATGAAACAATAAAAATTGCAAGTCTCTACCCAGGTTGAAAAGAAAGCACGCTATGATAGTTGGTGGAATGTTTTATTGGCCAATCTAACCAAAGCACATGCTTGAATGAATAACTTGAATATGTCTAAGAACACTAGTTTGGCATTGTCTACGAATTTCCCAGAAGGCCAGAAGTATAACCCAGTCGCGGCTTGCTTCCTTTTCCTAGCAGCGACCATAGACAAGGCCTGTGAATTGCTTGACAAAATGCTCCAAGGAAGTGAGAGCATGGTGGAAATGAATATAATATGGTGATTGTGGCATACTATGCCTAGTCCCAAGAATGTTGACTCAATTGCATCAAAGGTACCGTAGGCTTATGTGTGCCAAACATTCATTAGAAAATAAGCATTTATCATTCCAATAATCACAAGGAAGACATTTGTTTGATAGAACATTTTTGGAGAAGAATGTGTGACTTTAGACTAAGCATGTGAAGGAGGAATTGCAAGTTGTGGTAAAGGAGATAGATTCTTAGTTGTCAAGCCAATTTTGTGGCAATGCAACAATCCTATGACCATGTATGTCAAAATATGGAGTCACTGGCAAAAAAAATATATGAACTACTTGATCGAGTTCCATACTGATAGACCTGTCTCGAGCAGCGAGGTGAAATAAACCCATTTGGGTTATCAATATGAAGCTAGCATGGAAATTGTTTGAAGGAATGTCAAAAACTATTCCACTATTCGTTTGAAACTCTTAGCATTTTTTGTATGCTCATTAAATAGTCTGCCACCTACATAAGCCATGGGTCATTGTCAAGATCAGGGATATAAGAATTACAAAAATACACGAGCTATCCATTATATAGGAATTTACATTGTGATTGGGATGAGAGCAAAACGAGAGAATTTGAACAAAAAAAAGGTACATGTAGAATAGATTGTGCAAAGACACTCTCAGAATCTTCAAGTTAAAAGAGGACCATCATTTCAAGATGTTCAATGCATGATTTTGCATTCTTTGCAAACTCTTACCTCTAGTTGGAGCACATGATTTGTTTGACAAAAAGCCGCAACTCATAGGAAAGAAATATTCTAAAAATAAACTTAAAACACAGTGTTGTATATCATTCTCAATAAAAAGGGCAGTGCGAGAGTTGAAGACATTCATTGTGATCGAGAAAAGGATCAATAACCAAACCATGAAATACAAATATCAAAGGTTGGATTATGCTCACATTTTAAAAAGTACACTTTTAGACATTGGTGATACCATTTTAGGAAGTATTAGCCTTCAAGATATTTGGTCATCTCTTGAGAGTGAGGAGAGGACCCCTTTAGTCAGAAAGATATTGGAAAGTGGTTTGGCTCGAGCAGGAGGGAACCCCATTTCAGCATAATGCCCTGATCTAGTATTAGAATGCATGAAAGCCTGTCATCCAAATATCAGGGAAGTCATTTCATCAAATAATAAAGTCTCTGTCCATCTAGATCCTATTTCTATTGCCATTTCCTTCTAATTACCTACCAAAGTGCAATATGCCAACATCAATTTAAGAATCACCAAGGAGTACTATATAGCAAATCAAACTCAATGTTTGAACATTTTTGCCAGGTCATGGCTCTTGCAACCAAGGAAAGGGAAATCTCAACTAGCCAAGTCCATCCATAGATCATTGTTAAAGGAAGATGTAGCAAACATGGTAACTCTATTAAGCAAGATAATAGGACTTTGGGATTTGCATGAGTTTGAACATTGGATGTTCTTGTTTATCAACATGGTTTACGAAGGGAAGCAACACATTGATTGGGCTGAAATTATTAGTGACTCATTGCATAGGCAACTCATTGAACTTTAGGCAAATGATTGTTTCTACATGACTTCATACCTTTTATACACTATTGCAAGTACCAAAAGTTGGTCAGGGCTTAACTAACAAGGTATATATGATGATACAGCTATTATTAACAACCATCTTCCTCAGATACAGTATGACAATAGTCTACACCATCTTAGAAGAGTGAATGATGCATTCACAATGTTGACTGTAAGAGAAATTCAAGGAAACATCAAACTTAGAATTTCACTAGAGGCAGCGATGCAAGTACAAAAATATGGAAGTGTTTTCATACAGTTCCCAAAGTTTACTTATATCAGGTTAGTTGCCTATGATGGGTGTCCCCTAATGCTACCTAGATTCATTGGTGATAAATTGCTCTTGATTGAAATATGTAGGCAGATTAGTCAAATCAATAAACTTTGCAAGAATAGGAGGATAGAGGAAATACCTTTTCTTATCGACATTGGATATTATTGCTATGACACTGCATCAGATACAAGGAACATAGAGAGATCCATTGCCACAGTTAATTTTCATCCTTATACTATATGTTTCCCTTATGATAGTAAAGGCTATGCAATTAATGAGTTAAAGCTAAATCCTAGCCTCGATCACTTCCTAGCCCTAGAGGACTTTTGGGAGGATTGTGAAAATGATTTCAAAGTCAAGAAGAGAGATTGGATGTGGCTTATAGTAAGTCAGGTGATAGACTTCAAGGTGGATATTGATCTGATGGGTGTAAATGATGATGAATTTTCCTTGGTCAATCCCTTTTGCTATGGGAAAATTGAATTACTAGATCTTCCTCCTATTGATTGGTCAGTTCAAGGGTTAAAAAGCCTAAAAGAAAGAATTGCCTATGTCCTTAAAAGAACAAGAGATTGGGTCAGTAAAATCAGAGTAGAAAAAGTGACTGGTGAATTTCAAGGTAAAGAGAGGAGAGGTAATCAAGGAGAATCATCTCAAATGGCATTAGAGGCAACTTCTCATGAGAAAATACAACAATTGGATACAAGTGCACTAGATCAAGATGAAGATCTAAATTAGTCGGCTAAGTTTATAGTTAAAAGAAGAAGGACAAAAATGAAAGGTAAATATACTAGAGTGAATCAAAAAGGAAATGAACCTAGTGAGAAGGATCAAAGAACTCCTCAAACTGTTGAACCACACATCCCTATTACATCCTCTCATGACATAGTAATTCCTCATTCAAGCCTCTCTCCTCCTGAGATATCATTAATAGACATCACACAGTTGGGTAATTAGTTATCTAATTCAGAAGATTTAATGATGATTGCTAAAAATATAATAGGTGACATGCAAGTTTCACTTCCAGATACTACGCATTCATGGTTCCAAACCAATCTCCAAAAGAAGAAGAAAGTTGTTCAAGTGATCCTGCCTCCATTTGACGTAACCTCTAGTTTCTTTCAGAAGCCTCCTAAAGTGAAAAAGACTAAAGTGATGTCTAGGTTAGTTGTTGATAAAATTTCAGGCAATCTATGCGTAGAAATAGACAAGCCCATAATTGAAAAGAATTTTGATGAAGCATCTGAGTCAGATTTCATTTTAGATAAGGTTGATCTTGGTCCATCTATTGCAGAAAGAGACTTTCAAAATTTTGAAGTAACTACTGCCCAAATGTTACAAAGAGCAAAGAAAGAGAAAAGATCCAAGGAGCAACTCAAAGAGCAAGTTCAAATGCTAGTGTCTTACATCAATTCAATTAGCAATTCCTCTAATGCAAAGATAGTAGTTACTTCACTAGCCTTAGTAGGTCCTGATGGTATTCTTGATCATGTTGTTGTTGAAAGAGTAAATAAACACAAGTCACATAGTATGATGATCAAAGCTTGGATAAATAGAATGATAGAAGATGCTTCAAAACTCATAACTAGAGTGAAGGAAATATATGGAAAAGCCATCAAATAGATAAAGGAAATTTCTAAAGAGCTAGAAAGCAGCAAAGGACAGAAAGTCACCTAGCAAAAAGTAGCTAATGAATTACAAGAAATGGCCAAGTTAGATACAAGCACCCTAGTTCTTGAGAAAATTATTGCTGGTCCAATTGAGAATCAGACACATATCTGGAGTAAAAGTGTTAATTGGAAAATGATAAATATCAGCAAAGGGATCACTGAGTTTGAAAAACTAATAGCTTCTTGGGAGCAGCTGAAAATGAAAGTTACAGATGAATTAATCTCTACTATCATAGGTGGGGCAACAGTAAGTGATCTTCAACATATTGATTGCCAATTTCTTCTTGATTCTCTCAATATCCAAACTCATTCAAAAATAGAGAATTGAGTATCGGATGTTGAAACTATGATGAAGCTCAGTCTGGTCATAGTCACTCTAGAAGATTGCAACATTTTAGCCTATTGACGAGAGTTAGAAGAGATCTAGGATAAATACTTCGCAACCAAACTCAGGATGGAGAACGTGTTCATTCCAAATTATGATTCAATGATGATCATCCTCAATGCTTGTAGGGCTTTTCAAGATAAGTCAATCATGTCTAGATAGATAGAGCTCATAGCTAAAAGAACAGTGATTGGATATGTATACATTCTTAGTAATTCTAGCTAAAGTTTTTTTTTTGGAGTTTTCCTTGTGTAGGTTAATTTTAGTGAGGTTAATTAATCTCTCCAAAATTACATATTTTGGAGGTAGTTATTAACCACAAAGAGGTAGTTCTTAACCTCTCTATCTATATAAGGAGTCTTTTTGGCTTTGTAAGGAACTTTTTTGGACTTTAGAATAAGGGAACACTATACTAAAATTTTGATCAGGAGACAAATTTTGGAAATTATGCACAACTTTTGTCTTTGAAATTGAAAATCTCTATTATGTTCTTGGTGTCAGAAAATGAAATGAGACATGCATTTGGTTTCTTGTTCTAAAATCATATTGTTGCAGCATAAGCTACTGATTCTTTTATAGTGAGCATTTTCACAGTATTGTACTAATGTTTACGAATCATGAATCAACATGGTAATAATGATCATTCTCAAGCATAGTTCTTGATTGCCTCTATTATCATCCTATGTTGACTCAAGAAAGTTGTGAAGTCGTGTGGTGCATTCGTCCTGAACATCTTTTTATCGATCTTTAAAATTTTAGATTCTTTATTTGAAAATCTTTAAAATTATATCATACGAGGGAGTTGCCCCTCTAAATGCAAAGGAAGGCCGCATATCAAGGGCCTATCCAACTATTGTGAACAATTTGTCACATACACTCTGTTGAGCCATTTTTACAGTGACAAATCTGTTTACCAACACTACACACATTTATTTCATATAATGAAAATGACAAATTTTAATTTTATAATATTTCAAAATTATTTATTATCAATTTGATTGGCACAACTTTTTGAAGCGTTATACACACAATAATTGTGGGGTTTTATTCCTCTTCCATATTGCATAATTTTCAGCACAATTATAAGTATAAACAAATATTTGTTGCACCATAAACAATTTTCATTTTTATGTTTAGTTAAGATTTTAGTTATATATTAGAAAAATAATACATAACCTCATTTTAGTTAGAAAAATTATAATACAGACAAAAATTATAAATATAAAATATCATACAATTTGAATTATACGTATTGAATGATAATTTTATTTAATTATAACATTTTTTTCTAAAAAAATAATAAAATTGTTATCAATAAAATTATACGCAAAGTCTTTACTAAATTAGGCAAGTATTGAGCCACTTTGTGGATTAACAAAAGTAAAACTAAAATTACTTAGACATATAAAGAGAAAGGATTGAAGATTTCAATTTATCTTTCTTATATATAATTCTTTTTAATGTTTTATCATAACTTAGAATTAATTATAATTCATGTTAAATTAATATGTAAACTATTATAATGAAATATAATAGATAACTAGACATTAAATTTATTTTTTATATTATTCATTAAATTTTGATATTAATTTTTTTATCTTTTGAAGAATTTAACAATAAATTTATAATATTTAAATATAATTTTTTACACTTCATATTTTCTTTATAATCATAATTCTAATTTATAAATTTGAATATAATATTATTTTGTCACATATTTTAATTAAATGAAACATTTTCAATAACCAAAAATTTTTTTTTTGATATTAAACAATAAATATATATTTATTATCTATTAAAAAATAAGCATATATTTATTTTTAAATTTGAAATAGTTAATTATTAATGTCTAAGAAATTATTTAAAAAGTTCGAAAAATATATTTTAAAATATCCATTTACATAATAATATGATAAATATTAGAAATTCTTTAAATACTTTTTAAATTTACTTAAGTTAAAAGATGAATTTACATGAAGTGGGTTCCAACGAGGCCACATTACATTAATTTTTGAATATCCATAGAATATATTTTTTTAGAGAGGATTAAACATGAGCAAATATAGAAAAATATGTTCCAGCTGTTATAACATTTTCTAAAAATAAAAATTGAATAGAAAATGTTTAAAACCCTGGATAATTGAAAGGAAAATGAAGAAAATTGTAAAAATTAGATATAAAAAATAAAAGGACCTAACAACTTTAAAATATACATCAAAGGATAACTAATTGTCTTTTGATGAGACGAAAACATTAGTCTGGACTAATAATAATTTTAGGGTAAATTTATTGGGTAGAAAGATTTTATTATAGGGCTTCATAATTCTAATGTGACATTAGTGGCGTCGTATTTGATAATTGTTATTTTATTCCCTTGGAAACATGTTTTTATCTCAAAGGTTAATTACTCTAATGAGAATGAATTTGTCGATTAAATAAAGTGGGGATGGACTACAAGTTAAAATATTCTATTTAATTTGGGAATAAAAATTATGCTTAGTTGTTAAATGTACTATTAGAGTTTTTAAAAGGTGATTTTTTTTAGGAGTTATAGGATTGGTTTACATGTAATTAAATGGATATGTGGATGTTTAGCAATTGGATAAGATTTTTATTAGAATTTTTTTATATAATTTTTTATTCAATTAATTTAGAAAGTTTGCATTCATATTTTATGACATCTGTTATATAAGGTAAAATATTTAGATATTAGTTTTTTTACATAAAATTATTCTTATTTAAGAAAGGAATCTAAAAGTTAAGTGACATATGAGATTCTTTTGATTTTCAATTTTCTTTTCAACTATTTTATAAAAGAACGAGATGACTCTAATAATCATCAATGTGTCTAGTTTGATGTTTCAACTTTGTAAGAATTATTTTGCATCAATATTTTGAACCATACTTTGTGATCCATCATTTTCTCCTCTTATCTCTTTGTTATTTGTATAGAGTGTGATCCAAAACATTGATGCAAAATAAATCTTACATAGTTGAATTCATAAAGTTATACATGTATTAAATATAAGGAATTATGGAAATTTAATGTCTCTAATTGAATAGTAT